>CAUZXS010002563.1:55000-115000 GCA_963585895.1 Sepioteuthis lessoniana | reverse complement strand
GATTGCGAGGTTCCAGTTTTGGAGCTTTGAGGAATGTAAAATATTATTTCTTATTATTGTTAAATAGTAATTCGTGAAACCAGGTGACTGTATGCAAACAAATGAGCCCTAGCTCGTTTAAAAACAACCTTACCTTCAATTTACTTACAATATATATATATATATATATATATATATATATATAACAACAGTATATGGTTGTCACTAGGTGGGTTTGTGGCAGAATAAATGCGCTATAATTTGGAGAGTGCTCAATATCTGTGATAGAGCTATAATAATAATAATAATAATAATAATTTAAAAGATGTATAAGACTAGACACGACTTGGTGTGCAAGGTGAACCACTCAGAGATGTGCAAGAAATTCAAATTTGACCATACGAACAAATGGTATATACACAACCCTGCATCTGTCCTAGAAAATGACACACATAACCTCCTATGAGACTTTAACATACAGACGGATCACCTAATTTCGGCCAGAAGACCAGACCTTATAATAATCAACAAAAAAAAGGAGAATTTGCAAAATTGTGGACTCTGCTGTGCCGGCTGACCACAGAATAAAACTGAAAGAAAGTGAAAAGAAGGATAAGTACCTCCTCGACCTTGCTAGGGAATTGAAAAAACTATGAAACATGAAGGTGACAATTATACCAATCGTGATTGGTGGTTTTGTTACAGTCACCAAAAGATTATTAAGGGGACCGGAGAACTTGAAAGTTAGAGGAAGAATGGAAACCATTCAAACTACAGCATTACTGAGCCGGCCAGAATACTAAGAAGAGTCCTGGAGACTTGAGGAGACTTGCTGTCACTCAGGCTCCAGTGAAATACCATCAGTTAAAGCTGATGTGAAAAACTCTCAATGAGTAAATAATAATAATAATAATAATAATAATAATAATCTCACGGTCTCAGTAAAAATACACATTAAAAAAAGCGCATTTTTGCAGCAAAATAATAATAAAATATATATTTTTATTGATTTATATTCCTCTGCCTGATGATTGTCGTAATAAGACGACATGAAGCCAGTTGTCTCAGATAAGCATCCATGCTATTAAATATATATAAACGCTCATATATATATATATATATATATATATATATAGGGTCAGGCAAAATGATCTGACACACCTGATTTAAATCCGTGCGATTTTTTTCTCTGGGGATACCACAAGTCAAAGGTGTACAGTAATCGCCCTCAATCTATTGAACAACTTAAAGATGCAATTCGTCAAGAAATTACTGCCATTCCACATGAAATGACCCGCCGAGTTATAGACAACTTTCGTGTACGCCTTCGACAGTGTGTAGACAATAAGGGATCCCATTTCACTGATTTAATCTTAAAAACCTAATGAAACAGAATGGCATTATATGTACTTTTCGAAAATACAAACATTTTTTTGTTTCTTTACTTTATTTGTCTTTTATTAAACCTACAAATATGTCAGATCATTTTGCCTGACCCTATATATATATATATATATATATATATATATATATATAATGTTTTTTGTGAACGGGTTTTAGTATTTAATAACCTACAAAGGTTGCTTGGACAAAGAAGTATGAGGACGCAGAGAGAATCGAACTCTCTTACAACGGCTTGCGAATATACCTTAGTAATTATTACACCAGAGGTGCACCAAAGAGGACAAGATAGAGAGAGAAAGAGAGAAGGGAGAATAAAGTGAGGAGGAAAGTAAGGAAGTGAATGCAGAAAAATGGAAAAGAAAAGAGAGGAAATAAAACAAAGAAGAAACAAAAAATTAATAGAAAACTAAAAACAAAAAAACAAAACAATTCAACTGTCTTTTCCTTCCGTAGAAATTTCTGTGATTTTACGCTGATAAAGAAAGTCTCCATGGTATTGTGGCTAAGGTAAGCGATATCATGGTAGTAATTTACAAAGCTTTTTGCTAAGATGTGGCACAAGGCCATTGGTTTGGGGCACCCAATGAGACTCGAACTCACTCGTGTAGATATCATAGTAATATACACTGATATGCTCGGACGAGTGTCCTCATCTTGGTTATTATTATAGACACCCGTAGTTTAATGGTTATTGGCGTTGGAAATGAATACGGCGAGCCGGGTTCAAATCCTACACGAGGTTGTTTGCATTCCACATAGAGCTAATACTCTTGGGAAAGATATGAATTCAACTATTCTCTCTCTCCAACTATAGATAAATAGTAGGGTAGACTGGTTCTTTAACCTTGATATGGCAACCTGTCTAGAAGAAAGAAAACTTAGAATTCAAACACTGCTTTAAAAATTGACCTTGTGTCGCATCCTGCTTGTGTGGCAAGGTTAATATATATATATATATATATATATATATATATATATATATATATATATATATATATATAGTACTATTTAATGGAGACTCAAACTCGGTTAAGTCGTCATAATAAATTTATTTCGGCGGAGAATATTATTGCTACACTCTCTGTCTCGTAGAGGTATATATATATATATATATATATATATATATATATATATATATATAACTTTGATGGCCTAGTGATTAAAATCGATGGTTAGTTGCCGAGTTCAATCCTTGAGTCAAGTAGTCTTTAAAAGCCATTGATTCCAATTAAATGGGAAATACTGACAAGAACAATCTCTGGGATTAATTCGGAAATCTAAAGCAAAAAATACAGTTTTAACAAAAGAACAAATCGCATTTTTAAAAATTGCCAATTACTCCTCAACCTCTTGTTAATGTCGATCTGGATAAATTTTGTCGAAATGGATAAATTTTTATATAAAAATGCAACATTGTTCTCTTATTGCCAAAAAGTAGTTGGGATTCTTGTGTCATCGTGGCTAACGCACTGGACTGTGGCATCGTAGTAAGTGAGTTCGAATTGTTGTCGCGCTATTACGTTCACTTTCCCTTAGGAGAGGTATGAAGCCCATTATCCGCAACCCATTTACGAGATAAATCGTACTACGGCTGTTTTTCTGTAATGATGACTTCGGCAACCCACGAAGGTTGATATGCCATTAAAAAAAAACTAAGAAACCAAAAAAAAAAAAAGATATTGAACTGAAATAAGAAACACTAAACAGAAAATAACATTTTGCAGCAAAAGCGCTTTTTTTATGTATATATATATATTTTTTTTTTTTTTTTTTTTTTTTGCTGAGATCGTGATTTTGATTAAAATTGATGTATACTATTGTTATGGGACAGTTACCTACCCATTCATGGACTCTTCCAAATTCTATATTAATCGAGAGCCAAGTACTCTCGTGAGGAAAGAGTGGATACTCTACTGATATTCGACAGACACGTAAGCCTAGCTTACGCCCCCACTTTTCTCTATCTTATTACTTGAATATATCTTTAAATTGAAACCGTGTTCCGAGTTGTCTTTTCGTGGTCCCAACTATTAAGATATATCACTATACGCCAAAAAAATACCGTTGCTTTTATTCTTATTTATACGTGATGAAACGCAGTTTCTTCCAGGCAGCGGTCACATCGATACTGCTATATGGCTGAACTACATGGACGCTAACAAAACGGCTGGAGAAGAAGCTAGACGGCAATTACACAAGAATGCTACGTGCAATCTTGAACAAGTCCTGGCGGCAACTCCCCACAAGACACCAACTGTACGGCCACCTGCCCCCTATCATGAAAACTATTCAAGTTAGACGAACCAGACATGCAGGACACTGCTGGAGAAGCAGGGACGAACTCATAAGAGATGTACTCTTATGGACCCCCACACATGGCCGTGCAAAAGCAGGACGACCAGCACGAACATACATTCAGCAGCTATGTGAGGATACGGGATGTTGTCCTGAAGACCTGCCTAGGGCGATGAACGATAGGAGGAGTGGCGAGAGAGGGTCAGGGATATCCGTGCTACCAGCGCGATATGATGATGATGATATGTGCCACTTTCAACCCCGGGCCAATGATCAAAGTGTACTTCGACATTACACAACGTTTGCTTACTTGATTCCTTTACCCGCTCGGCTACGTAGTATGGACAACTGGGCCGGGACACACTTAGGCCGGCCGTGTTCAGCGGTACACGGATCAGGTCGGGTGTGTCTTGGCTAGGTAGCAGTTGGCACTATTTACCAACCCCACCGCTCGGGCAGGATATGACACAAGGTCAATTTTTAAGCGGAGTTTAACAGGTTTGAATTCAGAGTTTTCCTTCTCCTAGACTAGTTGCCTAACCAAGGCTGAAGAACCTAGTCTGTCCTACTATTTACCCATAGCTGGAGGGAGAATAATTGGAATCATACCTTCCCCAAGGGTATTAGTGCTATGTGAAATGCAATTAGTCTCGTCCAGGATTTGAACTCGTGTCGCCGTGTTCATTTCCTACGACGATAACGACTACACCACGGGCTAGGTAGCAGTTGGTTGAGGCCTCCTGACACGGGTACCGGGAAGCCAGTATTCATGTCCCGTGACTAACACTAACTCTCCTTTGGCCTCGGGGTGGGTCATCTCCCTAGGCTCTCACCTGCTCCAGCAGAGCTGTTTATTGAGGCGCTTCTTTTTAGGGGAATGCCGACGGGGACCGAGGCATTTTTTAAGGTGCCGGGCGTGTGGGTGGCAGCTCTGCGCCTGGTACCACACTAAAAAAGGCCTTGTGCCGAACTTTGGTGCATGTGTGCTATCAGACAAATACCGTTACTTATATTCTTGGAATACGGGTTACTCCAATATACTCCAGCTGGTGAGGCGCATTGTGAGTTGATCACTTGGCTTTCGTATCAAATCTGACCTGGGGGGGAAGTTGGTAGGTTGATTGTTTTGTTTTACGGCGTATCAACCTTTTCGGGTTATTTAACGTCGAATTAGATTACAAACAATTCAGTTTAGTATCAGGGTAGTTTTTTGTTTAAACACAGATGTCAAAACAGTTCTATTTCAAACAATTTAGTTTAGCATTAGTACACAATTAAATGTCAAAACATTTCTATTTCAAACAATTCTTTTCAGCATAAGTACACATTTTCAATGTCAAAAAAGTTTTATTTCAAACAATTCAGTTTAGCATAAGTAAGGGGTTTGACTAATCCTACACACCCGAGTGTCCTGATAGGACATAAAGCCATATGATGGCGAAGCTACAGCTTAGGAGTTAGGGGAATGTGGCGTATATTGCTCCCAGGTTCACTCTGACCCAGAGTGGTAGCACCTGATAGGGTCCTATCTATGGGTCAAATAGGACAAACTATTTGCAAACAAATGACTGATGTTAAATTGTGACTTTTATATAGTAATCCTTAAAAACCTTTTTAACTGTGTGCTAAAAAGATCTCAGGCTCGTTTAAGAACGTATACCTACAAAATCTGTTTACAAATCATATATATATATATATATATATATATATATATATATATATATATACTTAATATTTGTGTAAACAGGATTTAGCACTAAATAACCAACAAGGGTCGATATGCCATAAAAGCCAGCCAAACCAAATCATATATATTTAATATATATGTATAAAGAGGATTTGGCATTAAATAACCTACAATGGTTGATATGCCATAAAACCAACCAAACCAAATCATATATATTTAATATATATGTATAAAGAGGATTTAGCACTAAATAACCAACAAGGGTCGATATGCCATAAAAGCCAGCCAAACCAAATCATATATATTTAATATATATGTATAAAGAGGATTTGGCATTAAATAACCTACAATGGTTGATATGCCATAAAACCAAACCAAACAAAACCAATTCTAAATTGGTTGCCTTTTTCTGAAGTGAATTTGTAGAAATGTTCTTATCAAACTTTGCATTTAAGAAACGCAACCTCAAAATTTACGAAATTTTTCATTAATAAAATGTTATTTATTTTAACCCCTAGTTTCCGCCATTTTCTTTGAAATAGTTCTCTTCTCTTTGAACACTGGCAACAGTCTCTATTATATTTCAGTGTTGATGATCAAATTACTCAAATTTTCATGCTTCACCTTTTAAAGGAGTAGTCCAGTCGGATTGGGCTATAGAATACACCAACTGCACCTCAGCGGAGAGGTAAGACCTCGCAACGAGTGTGCTGATTGTGACACGAAACAATCTGAGGGTGAGGTTCCAATAATGCTGGAGCTTTGGGGAAATGCAAAGCACCTCTTCATCACCATCTCTCTCAGGTCCACTCTGGCCAAAAGTGTTAGCACTGGATAAGGTCCAATCTACGGGTCAAATAGAACTTAACCGTGGTTTCGAGAATTTACTGTTTTTGCATTTAAATTGCGTATTCATGCTAAACTGATTTATTTGAAATAGAATTGTTTCGATATTTAAACTGTGTACTTACCGTAAACTGAATTGCTCGAAATAGAACTGTTTTGACATTTAACTGTGTATAAACAAAAACTATACTTATACTAAATTAAATTGTTTGAATGAGAACTGTTTGACTAAACTGAATAGCTTGAAAAAAGTCATTCTAGTTTGGTTTGGTTTGGTTGGTTGGGTTTTATGGCATATCAACGTTTGTATGGAGGTGCCCGTGGTGTAGTCGTTATCGTCTTAGGAAATGGACACGGCGACACGAGTTCAAATCCTGGACGAGACTTATTGCATTTCACATAGCCCTAATACCCTTAGGAAAGGTATGAATCCAATTTTTCTTCCTCCAGCTATGGGTAAATAGTAGGATAGACTAGGTTCTTCAGCCTTGGTTAGGCAACTAGTCTAGGAGAAGGAAAACTCTGAATTGAAACCTGTTAAACTCCGCTTAAAAATTGACCTTGTGTCATATCCTGCCCGAGCGGAGGGGTTGGTAAATAGTATCAACCTTTGTAGGTCATTTAAGACCAAATCCATTTTTATGTAAATAATCAATTCTATTCAAAACAATTCAGTAATCTGAACAGTTTAATTGTCAAAAACATTTCCATTTCAAACTATTCAAGCAGTTATATGTAACAATTCGGTTAAGTGTAAATATAGTTTTAATGTCGAAAAACAGTTCTATTTCAAATAATTCAGTTATGCATAAGCACACTGTTTAAATGTAAGTACGGTTTAATTGCCAAAAACATTTCTATTTCAAGCTATTCAGTTTACTCAAACAATTCAGTTTTGCATAAGTATGCTGTTAGTTTTATCTAACTCATAGATAGAGCCCTATCAGGTGCTACCACTCCGGGCCAGAGTGGACCTGGGAGAGATGGCAATGAAGGGGTACTCCGCATTCCCCAAAGATCCAGCACTGCTGGAACCTCAATATCAGATTGTTTAGTGTCATATCCAGGACACTCCTTAGGGAGGTCTTACCCTTCTGCAGAGGTGCAGTCAGTGTATTCTACAGCCCCAGCCGACTGGGCAATACACAGAGTTAAATGTCAAACAGTTTTATTTCAGATAATTCAGTTCAGCATAAGTACACAGTTTGGACGTCAAAACAGTTCTATTTTGAGCAATTCAGTTCAGCAATTGTACGCAGTTCCAATGGCAAAACAGTTCTATTTAAAACAATTCAGTTTAGCGTAAGTGCGCAATTTAAATGCAAAAATCAGAATAGTGAAAGAAGCATGGTTTTGTTCTATTTAACCCATAGATACGACCCTTATCAGGTGCAACCACTCCGAGCCAGAGTGGACCTGGGAGCGATGGCAATGAAGGGGTACTCCGGATTCCCCAAAGCTCCAGTACTGCTGGAACCTCAATATCAGATTGTTTAGTGTCATATCTAGGACACTCGTTAGGGGGGGGTCTTACCCCTCTGCAGAGAATCAGTAGGTGTATTCTACAGTCCCAGCCGACTGGGCAATTGGTGATTCTAAGATCCATAACTTACCAAGTAACTAATCTTAAATTGTGTGGATATGTCTCTATATATACTAGATGATTCATAACTCCTTTAGGGTCTCTTTGTTACTTAGGGGACTGTTAAAACCAAATATATTTCTTTTATCCTTGGTATGACATCAAAGTGTGTCCGGGTGCGGAATCAAAATATGGAATAATTTTTCAAAGGTTTTTAGTCTGATTTGTCCAATTTTAGAAAACAATGCAATAAATATAGATTTATATGATTAGCTTTATTGTTCAAGCACTTTTTTTAAAATCAAAATTCTACCCAGTGTGAGAGAGCAAAAAAAAAAAAAAAACGACAAAGAATCTATGGTTTGCTTAGCGCCGAAATCAAGCCAAAGTTTCTTTGTTTACAAAGCAAAGAAAAAAAAATTTACAGAAAAGGAGAAGGGGAAGTGGGGGATTAAACAAAAAACGAAAAGAAGGGACGAGCTCATAAGTGATGTACTCTAGCACCTGATGGGGTCCTGTCTATGGGTCAAATAAAACTGTTTGACATTTAAACAAACAAATGACTTAGGTTTAATTGAATTGTTAAAAATAGAATTGTTAAAAATAGAACTGTTTGACCAGTACCCCTTAACTGCTCTCGATACGGCGATTAAGAATGACCCCAGTGCGACAATAAGAAAGCACGCTAATGAATTAAAAATCTACGAAAAAATGTGAGGACAGTAATAAAACAAAATTTAAGCCCAAACTTTAACCTCCTTGATTACACTGAATGGGGCGTTTTAGAAAACAAAACAAATGCAACTTCCTATCCAAATATTGATTCACTTAAGACTGCTATTGAGAAGAAATGGAATAAAATGTCTGAAGAATTTATTTTGAAGGCAGGCAAATCGTTTCGAAGTTGTGTTGATACAATGATTGAAAAAATGACGGCTACATTTGGTAAATTTACTGTTTTGTGTCGATCTTCTTATTTTGTTGTTCATTTTTCTAAATTAAAATTCATCATCATCATCATGTCATGCCGCCAGCACGGATATCTCTGACCCTCTCTCGCCACTTCTCCCAATCGTTCATCGCCTCAGGCAGGTCCTCAGGGCTACATCCCGTATCCTCACATAGCTGCTGTATTTATGTTCGAGCTGGTCCTCCTGCTTTTGCTCGGCCTTATGTGGGGGTCCATAGGAGTACATCACTTATGAGCTCGTCCCTGCTTCTCCAGCAGTGTCCTGCATGTCTGGTTTGTCTAACTAAATTAAAATTAATCTTGTTTTATAATTGAGTAGTTTGTTATTATATTAGGATATTATTAATTTTTCATTCGCACCCTGTAGAGTGGTTCTAGTACTTGAGCTCTGGGGGAGTGGGGCCCATTGGGTAAAGTGTTTGCCAATGGTCCGGGAGACCTGGGTTCAATCCCAGGTCGAGTCATACCAAAGACTCAAAAAAATGGTACTTGATGCCTCTTTGCTTAACACTCAGAATTATAAGATACGGATCAAGGGTAAAGTGGAGCAATCCAGGGAAAGGAGTAGTGTCCTCTCGTACACCTTGGTGTAGTAGCTATTGAAAAGGGAGCCTTCAGGTCGCCCTCAACTACGGTCGCCAACTTTACTAACTTACCGTATTCCATTGGCCTTGCGGTTTGAGGGGTTCTCGTACTTGAGCTCTGGGGGAGTGGGGCCCAGTGGGTAGAGTGTTCACCAATGGTCCGGGAGACCTGGGTTCAGTCCCTGTTCGCGTCATACCAAAGACTTTAAAAATGGTACTTGATACCTCCTTGCTTAACACTCAGCAATATAAGGTACGTATCAAGGGTAAAGTAGAGCAATCCAGGGAAAGGAGTAGCGCCCTCCCCTACACCTTGGTGTTGTAGCAATTGAAAAGGGAGCCTTCGGGTCGCCCTCAACTACGGTCGCCAACTTAACTAACTTATCGTACTCCATTGGCCTTGCGGTTTGAGTGTTCGCTAATGGCCCGTGAGACCAGGGTTCAATCTCAGGTCGAGTCATACCAAAGACTTAAAAAAGTGGTACTTGATGTCTCCTTGCTAAAAACTCAGCATTATAAGGTATGGATCAAGGGTAAAGTGAAGTAATTCAGAGGAAAGAGTAGCGCCCTTCTTTACACCTCTGTGTAGAAGCTATTGAAAAAGGAGCCTTCGGGTCACCCTCGACTATGGTTGCCAACTTTATTTGCTTTAATTCAGCTCTGATCCTCTGCGGTAACTAAAGAATTAATAAATAAAAGTTTGTGCTTCATAGGATAAGTGTTTAAATAAGAAATGTTTCCAAATCATTCTAAAGTTAATTATGTCTACCTGTGTCTCAAGTTTGTGAAGTTTTATGGAAACCCAAATAGCAAGATAGAGAAAGTAGCAATTGGATACGAAATACCACTTTTTAATCACTATCATTCTTAGAGGAGCATGAATTTATAACTAAGCCAAAATTTATCTTAAAAAATTAGACCGGGGCCCAAATATTCTTAGGTTATTTTTTCGCCTTTGACCGCCATTCACTTCCGCTTTTGACAACATCAGCGTTTTGTTTCATAACAGCAAAGTAAGTTTCGTTTTTCTACAATTTAATTATTTTAACTAACTTTATCTTATCTTGATTCTTAAAGGTTAATAACACATTTCTGTGTAATAATTTTGACAATTCTTTTTATTCATTTTCATTCAAAAAATTATTTTCACTACTTAGAATATTAGCAAAAGTCATAGTAAAAAAAACATCTTTTTTCATTTCATTGGCAAAAAATGAATCAGATAAAATTTAAAATGAATTTTCTTTTTAAATTGTAATATTTTTGTAAAATAAAATCTTTCTTTTCTTCCTTAGTTAAAAAAAACAGGTATCAACTTTTTAAGCATAAAATACTTTTGTAAGAAGAAAAAATTATTGAATTAAAATAAAAAAAAAGAAAGTTTCCTGTGAGAGCCATTTAATTTCACGTACATTCAATTTTATTTTTATCATTCAATCAATTTGATTTTTCAAAAAAATTACAATCATTGAATGATGTTTTAATAAAACTCAGTAAGGTTATCCCACCTCCCAGGCAACGCCAGGTAACACTACTGGTACTTAATATTACCAAAAGACAAAAGATGTTCATTTATTGTGTACATTTCTTGGCATTCCAAAACAGACACCAATTCTAAACGAGTACTAGTGTGCTGGGGCTGTAGAATACACCGACTGAATCTCTGCAGTGGGGTATAACCTCCCCCGTTACACACACAAAACCAGTTTCTTGGATATGGCACAAAAATATCTGATGGTGAAGCTACAGTAATGCTGGAATTTTGGGGAATGCGGAGTACCCCTTCATCGTTATCACTCCCAGGTCCACTCTGACCTGGAGTGGTAGCACCTGTGGGGTCCTGTCTATGGGTCAAATAAAACTGTTTGACATTTAAACAAACAAATGACTTAGGTTTAATTGAATTGTTAAAAATAGAACTGTTTGACCATTTAATTATTTGTAAACAAATGACCGATGTTTAATTGAATTGATAGTGGTACATATCAATACTTGGAACCATTTAACTGTCTGCTAACAAATGAGTGATGTCGAATAGAATTTTTAGTGTTGAATAGCAATACTTGAGACTCTTTAACTGTGTGCCTAAATTGAATTGTTAGTGTTAGATAGCGGTACTTGAAATCATTTAACTGTGTATAAATAAAATTATTGATGCAAGATAGCAATATTTGAAACCATTTAAGTGAGCGGAAACAAATGATAGAAATAGAACTATTCCTGTTTGAATACCAAGAACCAATTAACTGTGTGCAAGCAATAGTAATACTTGTTTGTAAACAAATTAGCTCTGACTCATTTAAAAGTAAAATTACCAATAAACTTACTAATTATATGTATAACCATTTAACTGTATACAAATAAATGTGTTCTGGTTCGTTTAAAAATGTTATCTACAAACTATGCGTTTACAAATCTTATATAATATGTATAAAGAGGGTTTGGCATTAAATAACCTTCAATGGTTGATATGCCATAAGACCCAACCAAACCAAATCATATATATTTAATGTATATGTATAAAGAGGATTTGGCATTAAATAACCTACAATGGTTGATATGCTATAAAACCCAACCAAAACAAATCATATATATTTAATATATATGTATAAAGAGGATTTGGCATTAAATAACCTAGAAGGGTTTTTATGCCATAAAACCCAACCCAACCAAACCAAATTATATATATTCAATATATGTATATATATATATATATATATATAAAGGATTTGGCATTAAATAACCAACAAAAGTTGATATGCCATAAAATCTAACCCATCCAAATCATATATATTCAATATATATGTATAGAGAGGATTTGGCATTAAATAACCTACAATGGTTGATATGCCATAAAACCCAACCAAATCAAATCATATATATTTAATGTATATGTATAAAGAGGATTTGGCATTGAATAACCTACAATGGTTGATATGCCATAAACCCAACCCAACCAAACCAAATCATATATATTTAATATATATGTATAAAGAGGATTTGGCATTAAATAACCTACAATGATTGATATGCCATAAAATCAAACCAAACATATTTCATCATCATCATGTCGCGCTACAAACACGGATCTCCCTGACCCTCTCTCGCCACCCGTCTCTATCGTCCATTGCTTCCAGGAGGTCTTCCAGAATACATCCTGTATCGGCACAGAGCTGTTGTATATAGATTCTAGATGGTCGTCCTACCTTTGCTCGTCTATGTGAAGGGGTCCACAGGAGTATATCGCTTATGTGTTTGTCCTTACTTCTCCAGCAGTGTCCTAACTTGGATAGTTTTCGTGATGGGTGGTAGGTAGCCGTACAGCTGCTGTTTTGTGGAGTGTTGCCTCCAGGACTCAATTCAGCTCGCAGCATTCTTGTGTAATTGATGTCAAGCTTTTTCTGCATACGTTTAGTTAGCGCCCATATGGTGGATCTATATAGCAGTATCGACACGGCCGCTGCTTCGAAAAAACTGCGTTTTATTTTATCGGTCAGGTCTGTCTTCCATATGCCCAATAGTCTATCAGTAGCTGTCCATGCCTTTGCCAGTCGCGTATTGATGTCATTCTCGGTTGATGATACGCTGCTTCCTAGGTATGTGAACTTCTCCACTAGTTTCAAAGGCCCATCTTTTTGTGTGGAGATGTCGCCTCTTTGATTAAAGCACATGTATTCTATCTTGACTATGTAGCAGGGATTTGACTTGAGCGGGTGTATTTACTAGAAGCGCTATATCATCGGCGTAGTCTGTATTCGTAATAGTTTGTGTGAGGTATCTTCTGCTTCTTTCCTTTGCCAGCTTCAAACCGTTTTCTTTCATCACATCTGTAGACGTTCTAAGCCCGTAGTCTAGGCAGATAATAAACAGATATGGGGCTAATGTATCTCCTTGTAGCACACCTGTTACAATGTCGAAGTAGTCTGTGTCTCCATCCGGTGAGTGGACTTTAACTTTGTTTTTTTTTATATTGCATCATTATGGCAGCGACAGTTTCTTTGGGGAGGTCATAGGCGATAGGTATTTGCTCCGTTTTTCCAAAGGCCTTGGAGATGAGTATAAAGGTGAATTGGCATTAAATAACCTTCAAGGGTTGAAAACCCATCCCAAGTCTGATTTATTTTCATATACACTGAAGTAGACTAGTCTCCGTGACTCAATGGTTACAGCGCTGGACTGCGGCCTCGAGGTTAGCGATTTCGAACTCCAGTTGTGCTATTATGTTCACTTTTGAACAAATACAATTGGGAAAGGCATGAACTCCCTTTATCATCCAAGGTAATAGTATCACCACTGTTTATCTATAGGAGTGACTTTGGCTTTAGATAACACACGAAGGTTGATATGCCATTAAACAAAGAAACCAAAGCCAAACACGTAAGAATATATATATTTACCAACGCTTCCGCTCGGGCAGGATATGACACAAGGTCAATTTTTAAGCGGAGTTTAACAGGTTTGAATTCAGAGTTTTCTTTCTCCTAGACTGAAGAACCCAGTCTGCCCTACTATTTACCCATAGCTGGAGGGAGAATAATTGGAATCATACGTTTCCCAAGGGTATTAGTGCTATGTGAAATGCAATCAGTCTCGTCCAGGATTTGAACTCGTGTCGCCGTGTCCATTCCCTACGACGATAACCATTATAACGGCACCACGTAAGAATATACTTACCATAATGATGTTAAAGTGCTGGACAACAATGGAGACGAAAGTTTGGAACCCAATGATCGCACTTAGAATATTTTGGATATAAAGAAACCAGATGCTGTGTTTTATATAGAAGGCGTCCTAGAAAACAAGACAGAAAATCCAAAGAATTCAATAAGCAAAAGCGAAAAACAAAATTCAAAAATCATTTTTCGGGATTATTTTATGCGTTTAAGTAATTTTTGTTTTTTGTTAGTTTGTTATTATTTATTGTTTTTGTTTTGATTTTGGTTGGACAAATTAGACTCTTAAACTCAAGGTAATATTTCTTTTTTCATTCTTCGAAAAAGAAAATTTACATTTTCTAAAGAGGGTTCACTTTCACATTATGATTCAATGTAAAATGATCACCCATATCCGGAAAAAGTATTTAAAAAAAAAAAATCAAAAATTACCTTTCCCGGGGGTGTCCTCATGGTGTAATGGTTAAAGCGATTGACTGTGGAATCGTAGTAAGCGAGTGCGTACTCCAGTCGCACTATTACGTTCACTTTCGGGCAAATACTCTTGGGAAAGGTATGAACCCCCTTATCCTCCCATCTATGGGTTATATAGTACCACTACTGTTCTTCTAGGAGAATGACTTTGGCATTAAATAACCTAAAAAGAGTTGATATGCCATTAAACAAATGAAACCAAACCATCACCTTTCCCGTTCACACCAGAAATACAAAAAAAATCAAAATGATTCGACCGGTTTGGTTTCTTTGTTTAATGGCATATCAACCTTCGTGTGTTGTTTAATGCCAAAGCCATACTTGTAGACGAAAGGTAGTGTTACTATTTAACCCATAGGTGGGGGAGGGGTTCATACCTTTTCCAAGGGTATTTGTTTGAAAGTGAATATAATAGCGCGACTAGAGTTCGAACTCGATTACTTCAAGGCTGCAGTCCCGCACTTTAACCATTGCGCCACGGGACACCCCCAACTGTCTGGTTATTTGTCTTTTCCAACGCTTGCTGTTTCGGAAAAGGGGGATCATTCCACTGTGAATCAATATGTGAAAGTGAGCTTACCTAATAAAATTGCCAATATTTTTTGGGTGGGAGGGGAATTATGGCATATCAATCCTTATCGGCTATTTAGTGCCAAACCCTATTTGACATTAAATGCCCTGTATGGCCCGGTGTTTAACAAATAACGCCTGCAGTCAGGATTGAACCTGTGACCTCCAGATGATTGTCTCCTTAGAAGCTTAGGGAACCAACGCCTATAACCTTTACGCTATGTGTCCTTCTGGACAGTTTAGAGTGAATTTTGGAAATCTTGACTGCAGACTAGTAATAATACAGGAATACTTAACACTTGTACCCAGTTATGGCTAACGGAATCAGAACAGGCAACCCCCATGTAGGTTCCAAAGTTCGACAAACACCTGAAGAAAGCCGGAGGACATATCGGCCGAAACGTTGTGGAAATAACAATAAAGATGAAGACAATAGTCTGAAAACCCTTAATGATAAAAAATCAGCAAGCATTCGTCTCAGAAATTTAGACAACAAATATTTAAATGAGTTTTACTTGAAAAAATTTGCATGTACCTTTACGAAATTTTCCCAAAATATACTTGGACCATATATGTATTTATTACATATAAAGTTTTCTAATGTTTTTTTTTTTTTTTTTTTTTTTTTTACAGTAAATTAATAGTGAACTAAAAAAAACAAAAATATACATTTTGCCCTGGTCAAAAGTTAAGGAACGCTGTTGAATTATAGTAATTTACGTAATTTTTAAACAACTTGATTGCTAATTTTGATTTTTAGTCAACTGTCATACATCATTGGAACTATTTTTAAGCAAGATGGAGGCGAAGGCACATAATTGTTTAACTCAAGAAGAAAAAAAGCTCATTTTAGCAAATCATGAAGAAGGCAAATCGTATTCTGAAATTGCTGGTATCGTACGAAGGTCAAAAAGCGTTGTTTATCGTGTAATCAGTAGATTAAAGACTGATAAGACACTTGAACCAAAACCGAGAACTGGCAGGCCTCCTATGACTACCAAACAGGAAGATCGGATGATTGTTAAAATGTCTTTAAAAGACCGTTTCGATACAGCAACATCTATTTCTCTCGCATTTTGTGAGCAAACAGTAAAGCCAATCTCTCGAAAAACTGTTTCTCGTAGGTTAAATAAGGAAAAATTAGTGGCTTGGGTTTATGTCGCAAACCTTTGATTTCAAAGAAAAACCAGAAGGTTCGTCTTGATTTCGCCACAGAGCATATCGTGTAGACAGAGGAACAATGGAATATGGTTCACTTTAGTGATGAATCTAAATTCAACTTGTTTGGATCTAATGGTGGGAAGTTTGTAAGACGTAAAAATGGGGAACGCTTATCTCATCAATGTGTTAAGAAAATTTGGAGTGGGGAACGTAATAATGTGGGGGATGATTTCTTCAGTGGGAGTTGGACCCATTGTTCGTTTTCACGATGATATTAATGCCAGTGTTTATAAAGAACTTCGCCAGTATGTTCTTCCTCATTTACGCAAAGGGACTGTTGAAACTCCAATATTTATGCAAGACAACGCGCCTTGCCACAAAGCTAAAACTGTGTAAAGTTTTCTTGAAGAGAAAGGAATAGCTGTTATGAAGTGGCCACCACAAATCCCTGATATGAATCCTATAGAGAATGTATGGAAAATCATCGGAGAGAAAACTCATTACAGAAATCCTCAAAATATTGATGATTTATGGGGTTTTCTGAAAGAAGAATGGTAAAGTATCATTACCACCTTTTGTAAGAAGTTAATTGGCTCATGTGGTCTAAGATTCAATGTGGTAATTCAATGCAAAGGAAAATTCATAAGATATTGAATTTTTCATCAGTTTATGTATTGATCTAACAAGGATTTGTGATGTGTTCCTTAACTTTTGACCAGGACAAAATGTATATTTTTGTTTATTCAGTTGACTATTAATTTACTGCAAAATAAAATTTAGGAAACTTTATCTGTAATAAATGCATATATGTTTCTAGTAATATGCTAGAAACATTGCATATACGTTTATGAAATTTCCACAAAATATTTGTGAAAATTTCATAACCGTACATACAATTTTTTTCAAGTAAAGATCATTTAAATATTTGTTGTTGTTCCGTTCCTTTTCAAGAGTCTACGACAATCTTAAATGCCTGTACAAAAAAGTCTGGAAACTTATTGAATGCACCACGTAGCTAAATTATTACTGACATTTGCCACAAACCTACAGCCAGCCCTCCCAAACCTCCATTTCAAAAGCCATTAAAAGCCATGTTGTTCCGTTAATGTATGTATAAATTAAATAGAATAGGTCCGCAAATGATTTTGAATGTGGTGATTTCAATTTTGATAATAATTATTCTAATTAGGCTCCACGTGTGTTTCGGACTTCGTGCTCCTCTTCGCAAGGCTAATAATGTCGCCTCTGCTTCTAATTTTTTCGGAGATTATTTTGAATTTGGTGTGATTCTTTTTAATTCGAGTTTTTTTTTTGTAGGGTTGTAGGGTGGGGTGTATGTATGTATTAACGAGTATCTATTTTTTTTTATTTGTACATTTGCTCACATGCACGTACATTCGATTGTTTTTTTACTTTTCTTTTCTCTTTCTTTCTTCCTCTTGGAGTTGAATGTGTGAGAGAATGTATCTAGTGTACATCCAGTTTTTGTTTTGTTTTTCTTTACTCTCTCTCTCTCTCTCTCTCTCTCTCTCTCTCTGAGTTGAATGTGATATAGATGTACTTTAAGATATTCCGTGTATATATTTGTGGTTGTGTGTTTAGGCTCTGTTAAACGTAGTTTAAATCTATCTCTGGGGTTTTTTTTTTCTTTTATTTGAAATAATGAGTAGTCGCCAGTTTGGTAGATTACCATTATTTTAAAGATTCAATTACTCCATTCGTAAAGGTGCTTCAAAACAGAGTTTTCTATTTTCTGTTTATTTAATGTTACTTTTATGTAAAGAAACTCTATTGTTCAGAGCCTGAGTCGATCCTATGTACACTTTTTTACAATTGCAACATTCGATTATGCAAACTACGTTGTTTTTTTTTTTTATTATTATTGCAGCTTAGATTTTTATTTATTACGAATTTTGTTTGGGGGTTTTTCTTTAATCATTATATTACATGTTTTAATATATGTTTTATTTTTGCATTTTGAGAGCCCGTGTGTTCCCCATATTTAGATGAGCTGAGTGTGTGTTTTAAGTTTTTGGGTGGTTGTTTGTGTTTAAGGATTTTTGTTGTGTCTGATATGTTTTGGATTCTATCATTTCTATTTCTGTAAATAATTCTGGGTTGTTTTTGTTATAAGTTGAGACTTCTGCTAAGGTTTCCTCGTTGCTATGTTTTGGGGGGTTTCGTAGTTCTTTTAATGGCATTTTTTCTGCTAATTTGAATCCCTTATTTTATTAATGTTGCCAGATATCGCCTCTAGTGGAGGGTTACGTGTAATTCTTTTAGGCGAGTTTGCCGGATGTTTTATTTATGACTAAAATCCATATTCTATGTGTTTGGGTGTGAGGGATGGATTTTAGGCAATTTTGCAGGTGATGGCTTATGAAATGGAGGTTTGGGAGGGCTGGCTGTAGGTTTGTGGCAAATGTCAGTAATAATTTGGCTACGTGGTGCATTCAATAAGTTTCCAGACTTTTTTGTACAGGCATTTAAGATTGTCGTAGACTCTTGAAAATTCACTATGTTATTGCTATACATCTAATGAGATGACTGACCAATTTCTATGATTTCAGCTTTTGTTAAATCTTGAGTGTAATGTTTCTGGGTATTTTTCTATCCAAAGTGAAATGGCCTGTTTTCCTTATTCATAGAGGATATTGCTGTAGAGGAGTGTGTCAGGAATCATTTTTCGTGGTAGGGAGTTTAAAAAGTGGATGTCTTCTCTAATATAGCTTTTTTATCTTAGTTAGAAATGGTTATCGTAGAATATCGATTAGTTTGCTGAGTCTGTTGGTGAGGCATGATAAACCTGCTACTGTCGGTCAATGGAGTTTAGAATTTCTATTCATTCAGAATTTTTTGTTTCTACAGCTATTTTTATTTCTTCGAACTTATGAATTTTTGCAAACCCATTAAAAATTGCTAGTTTTGGGGATATAGTTAGTAAAGAAATCCTTTTTTTTTTTTTCTTTTTCTTTTTCGTTAATGCTTCATTGTGTGTGTTGCTGAATTTGACGATTTTTGATAGAATTGTCTATGTTTGTATCAATAGATTTACAGCTGGTTTCATCTCTAAGTATTTTGTCCAGTCTGTTGAGGCTGTAGAATGCACCTCTGCAGAGAGGTAAGATAATGAGTGTCCTGTATATGACACTAAACAATCTGATGGTGAGGAACCAGTGATTCTGGAGCTTTGGGGAATGCGGAGCACCCCTTCATTGCTATTGCTCCCAGGTCCCCTCCGCCGGAAAGGTAGCACTTGATAGGGCCCTATCTATAGGTTGAATAGAACTAACTGCATACCTATGCTAAACTGAATTGTTTGAATTAGAACTGTTTGACTAAACTGAATTGCTTAAAACAGAAATGTTTTTGACAAATAAACTGTGTACTTATGTTGAAACTGCGTGCTCATGCTAAACTGAATTGTTTGAAATGGAACTGTTTTTGACATTGAAACTATACTTACACTAAAATAACTTGTTTAATATAGAACTGTTTTGATATTTAACTGTGTGTAAAGAAAATCTGTACTTATACAAAACTGAATTAGCTAAATTAGAACTGTTTAATTAAACTGAATAGCTTGAAATAGAAACGTTTTTGACAATTAAACTGTGTACTCATGCTAAACAGCTGATTATTTGCATAAAAATGTATTTGGCGTTAAATAACCTCCAAAGGTTGATATGCCATAAAACCCAAACAACCAACCAACCATCTCTGAGTATTTCGTTGATATCTGTTCTATAAAATGTTTTATTTAAAATGAATTTGGCGATTCCCTTGTCTTCTTTTTTTATAATTATGTTTTTAATTTCCTGTATATTTTTAAAGCTTGTCTTTTTGTGAGAGGTTGTTTTTTTTCTTTTAAGTTAATATTCCAAAGCTTTTCAAAGAATGTGTTTAATTTAGTTTTGGTATCTTGGTCCGCGAAGAATTTTAATTTATTTTTTGACTAAGGAGTCAACTGTACTTTTTATTGTTAAATTTTTCCATCAATCTGAATTTTCTTTCGAATTTTTTTATCTCTTTTTAATTCTCCTGTATTGCTTTTTGTGGTGGGACAAAATTTTACCCCTAGTTTTAGTAAATTAATTTGATTTGTATATTTATTTTAGGTTTTATGTCTTTAGTCTTGCTAGACATGTTACTTACCTCAAAACTAATGTTTTTTAGGTAACATTATTTTCATTTACTTGATACCTCCTTGTTTAACACTCAGCAATATAAGGTACGTATAAAGGGTAAAGTGGAGCAATCCAGAGAAAGGAGTAGCGCCCTCCCCAACACCTTGGTGTAGTAGCTACTGAAAAGGGAGCCTTCTGGTCGCCCTCGACTACAGTCGCCAACTTAAAACTTATTTTTAAACGAGCCAGAGCTCACGCGAGTCCAGTGGTCTGTTACTGGTGTAGAAAAGAACTCAATAATAGTCTCTTTGGATTAATGAGTATGTCCATTAGGTATCCCATAGACTGAAAACCATATTTTCCCCCGTTCTTTGAACACAAAAGACATTGTCTCCTCTCCTGGTTTCTCATCAAGTAAGACTTTTTCGTTTTTGTCCCCTCTCATATACTAGATCAATATGTGCATATTTTATCTGTTTGGATATGTTTCTGTATTCTTGTAAATATATTATGGAAGTAAATAATGAAGTGTAATCCGACAATATGAAGAGCAAAATTGATTACAAGATAATCCAAGAAGAAGGAAAGATTTATTGAGAAGCAAAGTCGACACAATAGCGTTTCTGTTCGAATGAACCATGTTTTATAGCACCCATCGTTGATTTAACATCACTAATATCATCCCTCACAGTCTCGATGACGGTTCATTTTAACTAAAACGCTATAGTGTCGACATTGCTTCTCAGTAAATCTCTCCTACTTTGATTACCTTGTTATCAATTTTCCTCTCTTTCTCTCTCTCTCTCTCTCTCTCAATATATATATATATATATATATATATAGGTTTCATGTATTCTTCTGTATTTTCGTTAATATATTATGTTTATTTCTGTATGTGTAATGAGCTTATCTTGTCTTTCCTTCCGTTTATTTAGTATTAGTATACCACGAATATGCTAATTCTAATATTGGACCTGGGTAAGTGAGGACTCTCCTGCTTATAACCCCATATTTGCAGGCCGAGTCGGCTGGGGCTGTAGAATACTCCGACAGCACTTCTGCAGAGAGGTAAGACCCAACCAACGAGTGACCTGGATATGACGCTAAACAATCTGATAGCGAGATTCTAATGATGCTGGAGCTTTGGGGAATGCGGAGCACTCCTTCATTGGCATTGCTCCCAGGTACACTCTAGCTCGGAATGGTAGAACCTGATAGGGCCATATCAATTGGTTAAATAGAACTAACTGCATACTTATACTAAACTGAATTGTTTGAATTAGAACTGTTTCACTGAACTGAATAGCTTGAAATAGAAATGTTTTTAACAATTTAACTGTACTTACATTTAAACTGCGTGCTTATGCTAAACTGAATAGTTTTAAATGGAACTGTTTTTGACATTGAAACTCTACTCACACTAAACTGAATTGTTTAATATAGAACTATTTTGACATTTAACTGAGTGTAAACAAAATCTGTATTTATTCTAAACTGAATTAGTTGAATTAGAACTGTTTGACTAAACTGAATAGGTTGAAATAGAAATGTTTTTGACAAACTCTGTACTTGTGCTAAACTGAATTGTTTGAAATAGAACTAAAGCTCCAGCATCACTGGAACCTTACTGTGTGAAAAGAAAATCTGTACTTATACTAAACTGAATTAGCTGAATTAGAGCTTTGACTAAACTGAATAATTTGAAATAGAAATGTTTTTGACAATTAAACTGTGTACTCATGCTAAACTGAACTGTTTGAAATAGAACTGATTATTTACATAAGAATGGGTTTGGCATTGAATAATCTACAAGGGTTGATATGCCATAAAACTCAATTAATCAATCAACCAATACTTGCGTGTTCACTTAAATTTTTTACAATGTAGATTTTCGAATAAGCAAGTTTAAGTTTGTACCCGCAGAAATTCTGATTGAATACACTAGAAAACCTCTCACCATTCAAAGCATTCATAAATCAATTGGTTTGGTTTATTTAATGCCAAAATGCTTGTAGAATAACAGTATTGGCACTATTAAACCCACAGCTGAGGGGTATAAGAATGTTCATTCAATTCCCAAGGGCATTAGTCCAAAAGTGAATGTAACAGTGTGACTGGAATTCGAACTCGCTTAGTTTGATACCGCAGTCCAGCCCGTTAACCACAACGCTTTCATTCGTTAATGATTATCATTTTTACGAATCATCATCATCATCATCATATCGTGCTGGTAGCACGGATATCCCTGACCCTCTCTCGCCACTCCTCCCTATCGTTCATCGCCCTAGGTAGGTCTTCAGGACAACATCCTGTATCCTCACATAGCTGCTGAATGTATGTTCGAGCTGGTCGTCCTGCTTTTGCGCGGCCATGTGTGGGGATCCATAAGAGTACATCTCTTATGAGTTCATCTCTGCTTCTCCAGCAGTGTCCTGCATGTCTGGTTCGTCTAACTTGAATAGTTTTCGTGATAGGGGACAGGTGGCCGTACAGTTGGTGTCTTGTGGGGTGTTGCTGCCACTGAACAAGTTTTTACGAATAAACAGTGTTAAATTTTCTTTGTTTCTCTGCCTGAATTCAGCTCACGCTAAAACATTATATGCCAATGGTCCGGGAAACCAGAGTTCAATCCCAGGTCGAATCAAACCAAAGACTCAAAAATTAACACTTGATACCTCCTTGCCTAACACTCAGCATTATAAGGTACGGATCAAGGGTAAGTTGAGCAATCCAAGGAAAGGTGTTGCAGCCATTGAAAATGTAGTGGTAGCACCTGATATGGGTCAAATAGAGCTTACCTGTAGTCTCAAGAGTTTACTGTTTTCACATTTAAACTGCATATATATGCTAAACTGAATTGCTCGAAATAGAACTGTTTTGACATCTAAACTGCGTACTTAAGCAAAACTGAATAACTCGAAATGAAATTGTTTTTGACATTGAAACTATACTTACGCTAAACTGAAAAAGAAATGTTTGACTAAACTGAATAGCTTGAAATAGAATTTTTTTTTTTTTTTTTGACAATAAACTGTGTACTGATGCTAAACTGAATTGTTTGAAATAGAACTGATTATTTGTATAAAAATGGATTTGGCGTTAAATAACGTACAAAGGTTGATATGCCATTAAACTCAAACACCCAACCAACTTCAGCCTTATAAGGTAGGGATCAAAGGTAGGTGGAGCAATCCAGGGAAAGGAGTAGTGACCTCCCCAACACTTTGGTGTAGTAGAAATTGAAAAGGGAGCCTTCGGGTGGCCCTTGGCAACGGTCGGCTAACTTATTTGCTAACAGGTACACACCGCTTAAAACGAGTCGTCATCCCGTTTAGTCCTGGTAGTAACTGTAATCTGTGCCTTCTATTTAGGAAGGAACGAAAGGGCGGTCTCCTTTATATCGAGAATTTGGATGATAAAAAGAATGTTATATATATATATATATATATATATATATATATATATATATATATATATATATATATATATATATATATATATATATATATATATATATATATATATATATATATATATATATATATATATATATATATATATATATATATATATAGTTTCCTCGTGGATGAGTGGTAGAATCCTGGATTGGCGTTACAGTCAGTCAGGTTTCGATCCCAGGTTCGGGAATCTAGCCTGTCTAGCCACACTGATGAATTCTAATAGAACGAAACAGTCTGTCTGTGGATTACTATATATATATATATAAGTAAAGTTGGCGAAGGTGACCCAAAGGCCCCCTTTTCGATAGCTGCTACACCAAGGTGTAGGAGAGGGCACTATTCATAACTCCTTTCCCTGGATTGCTCCACTTTACAGAATTATAAGGTACGGATCAAGTACCTTATAATTCTGAGTGTTAAGCAAAGAGGCATCAAGTACCATTTTTTGAGTCTTTGGTATGACTCGACCTGGGATTGAACCCAGGTCTCCCGGGTCATTGGCGAACACTCTATCATGTCAATGTTCGGTAAGTGCGACAGAAATACCTCCCACGTTCTAAACTGTCATTTGTGTGATCCAAGTAGCAATGAGAGCTCCATCTCGTCTTACCATTGTTTTGTTTTTTGTTTTTGTTTTAGATACGATTACTTATGATCATGTTTTTGCTTTTTAATGCTAGTGAATCTGTTATGGTTATGCTGAGAGCTTTTCTTTTGATGATGCTGTTCCTGATAGATTATCGATACTGCTCTAGATTGAAAATTCTATCCAGAACAGCATCATTTCGACGTAAAATGAAATGAGTGCGAAAAACTCTCCGTATAACAAATACAAATTCACCGGTCCTTAAAAAACGTTTCAACAGCGAACACACAGTGAGCACCAGCCTGAGCCATGATCGTATCTTTAAAAAAAAACAATTGTAATATATTTGGTGGAGAGAGCTACCATTACCACTTGCCCAAGTTCACTTGTGACAGTTTAAAATGTGGCAGGTATTTCTGCCATACACTGTATTACACTTGAGTTTATCTTGATGGTTGGTTACGTTTTATGACATGTCAAGCGATGTCGGAGGTGCTCGTATTGTAATGGTTATCATCATTGGAAATGGACACGTCGACCCGAATTCTGTTAGCATTGCACATTGCACTAATACCCTTGGGAAATATATGAATCCGAGTATTCTCCCGGTAAATAATCAGGTAGCATAGTAACCGGTCTAGAAGAAAAACTGACTTTAAACTCCGCCTAAAAATTGACCTTGTGTCACATCCTGCTCGTGTGGAGGGGGTTGGGTAAATATTTACACGGGTGTTTATGTTCATCGGATTTTAGAGACGTTTTAAACAATTAAAAAAGTTATAATAATTTTCTCAGCCGTTTTGAAACACTTCTAGAAATGTAATAAATAATTATTGTTTTTACGCAAAACTAAGCTTGAAGACAAGAGAAAGCGATGTTATGAACAGAAGATACTTACTCGATTGCAGGAAAAACATTTGGGATATGTGTAGAAATGAAGCATTCCCAGAACTAATGTTGTACTACATAAGATAAATGTATATATAAGAAATAACAGGAATATATGGTGGTTCTCCTCACCAACACAATTATTGAGCCTGTAAAAAGAAGAGAAAGAAAATGAAATCATTATTTCAAACACCCCCCCCAAAAAAAAAACGTCTTAAGGGGAACTTTATCGACTCTTTCTATAAGTGTATACATAGATTTATTGAAAAGATTGATTTGTGGTGAGGATGATAAAAATATGTTGAAAGTTGGATGTGATATTTCGTTCGGCTTTATTTCATCTTCTCGAACTTCTTCAGTCAGAGACGAAGTGTTGCTAAACATATTCCTTTTAACAGTCAATGTCTAACTTGAGGGAACAGATATTGAGTTAGTTGAATTAAGTTGTATTATTTATCTGGTTAGGCTGGTTTGTTTTTATGGCATATCAACCCATTAAGGTTATTTAATGTCAGGTGCTACCACTCCGGGTCAGAGTGCACCTGGGAATGATAGCAATGTAAGAGTACTTCGCATTCCCTAAAGCTCCAGTATCATTGGAACCTCAACAACAGATGGTTGGATGTAATATCCAGGATACTCGTTGGGGAAGTCTTACCCCTCTACAGAGATGCAGTCGGTATATTCTACAGCCCCCACCCAGCCGACTGGGCCACGAGCGCAGGAAGTGAGCCATGGATCTGAACAAGTAATAATCTGAAGGAGCTAAATCCGGACGTTATCCTGAGTATGGAGTTATGTTCGGTTCCATAGAGCTCCTGAAGTTTATTACGGGTCGTTCGAGCGATAATATAAGTTTTGCTTTGTCTTGCTACCGAAAAACTCGTTTTCTATTTGTCAGTGCTGGCTGTGGCTGCAGAATACACTAACTGTATCTCTGCTGAGGGGTAAGAACCCCCCCCCCCCCAACGAGTGTCCTGATATGACACTAAACAATCTAATGGTGAGGTTCCAGCAATGCTGGAGCTTTGGGGAATGCGGAGTACCCCTTTATTGCCATCACTCCCAGGTCCACTCTGGCCCGGCGTGGTAGCACCTGATAGGGCCCTATCTATGGGTTAAATAGAACTAACAGCATACTAATGCTAAACTGAATATCTTGAAATGGAAATGTTTTTTGACAATTGAACCGTGCTTACATTTAAACTGCGTTCTTATGCTAAACTGAATTATTTTAAATTGAACTGTTTTTGACATTGAAACCGTACTTACACTAAACTGAATTGTTATATATAACTGCTTGAATAGTTTGAAATAGAAATGTTTTTGACAATTAAACTGTGTACTCATGCTAAACTGAGTTGTTTTAAATAGAACTGATTATTTGTATAAAAATGGATTTGGTGTTAAATAACCTACAAAGGTTTATATGCCATAAAGCCCAACAAACCAACCGAACCTAATTAAATTACCAATGCTCACCCGTATAAATTTTATGAATGGTTAAAAACATCCTTTGTGAATTAATTATTATTCGTCTCTGAGCGTCATTTTTTTTTCCTCAAATGTGAAGTTCTTGTAAGTTTGAAATATTATTTTTCCACTTGTTTGTTTTTATAGAATGAATTTTCGTATTTCACTTATGTGAGGGTATTGATTTTTATATGGCTTCTGCAAATTTTATATGGATTCTGCAAATTTAAATGTCTAAAAACAAAATGAGTTTTAAAACGATTCAATTGGATCTTAACTTACCACGTGTAATGATAATCCATTCGTCGGACACAATGACCACATTTCACACAGTGGTACCCTTGCGGTGGACGATGAAGATGACAATATCTACAGTATGTTACCAGAGCTTAAAATAGAAACCAAATAAAACAAAAATAAATAAATTATATATCTCGTTTTGGCTTGTTAGAGGCCAGGAAGAGAAAGTAGACGGAAGCATATTTATTGAACAAAGAAAACATATATACAAAATAAGAGTGTTAGTACAGCTGATAGAACTGTCCGGACGAAAACTGTCAGGTTCGACTGCTGGGAGGAAGTCGGTATTTGTCGTTCCTCCCACCGACTGGACGAGTGTGGTACAAGGCCATTTTTAAGTGGGTCCGGGAGCAAAGCCGTAGCCCAGACACGGCTCTAAAAATGCTTCGGGTCCCGTCGGCATTCTCCTAATAAGGGGTGCCTCAGGCGCCCTGCGATAAGTCCTCATACCCCATAAATACTTGAAGAAGATTTCTGAAAAAGCTGTCAAGCACGTATATTCAGTTTTGTGTGCATTGACATGGAGGCCAATGCCTGCAGCGGCTCGTTCCAAACTATGCAGTAGTGTTTCGGCTTGGTTGGGTGTATTTGCCAGTATCGCTATGTCATCGGCGAAGTCGGCGTCGGTAATTGTTTTTGCGGGGTACCTTCTGCTTCTTTTCTTTGTCAGCTCGAAGCCGTTTTCTCTGATTTCATCCATCGATGTTCTAAGCACGTAGTCTAGGCAGATTATAAAGCGGTATGGGGCTAGCGTGTCCCCTTGTAGTACTTCTGCTACAATGTCGAAGTATTCTGTGTCTCCATCCGGTGAACGTACTTTCTCTTTGGTGTTTCTATAGAGAATAGTTATTGCTGCTACGGTTTTTTTAGGTTGGCCGTATGCTTGTAGGATTTGTTCCATCTTTCCTCTGTGAATGGAATCGAAGGCCTTGGTAAAGTCGACAAATAGTAATGTCGCCTGTAGGTTTTTTGCCCGTACGCCTTCAAGGATTCTACGGATGGTCAATATTTGCGAGGTCATGGATCTATTATATATATATAATCTTAAGACACACAATCGCTCTAACACAGAGAAAAATAACTAGGTTTGTTTGTTTGGTTGGTTTTATGGCATATCAACCTTTGTAGGTTATTTGACGCCAAATCCATTTTTATGTAAATAATCTGTTCTATTAAAAACAATTCAGTTTAGCATAAGTACACAGTTTAATTGTCGAAAACATTTCTATTTCAAACTATTCAAGCAGTTATATGTAACAATTCAGTTAAGTGTAAATACAGTTTTAATGTCGAAAAACAGTTCTATTTGAAATAATTCATTAAGCATAAGTATGGTTTAATTGTCAAAAACGTTCCTATTTCAAGCTATTCAGTTTACTCAATTCATTTTAGCATAAGTATGCTGTTAGTTCTATTTAACCCATAGATAGGGCCCTATCCGGTGCTACCACTCCGGGCCAGTGTGGACCTGGGAGCGATGGCAATGAAGGGATACTCCGCATTCCCCAAAGCTCCAGCACTGCTGGAACCTCACCATCAGATTGTTGAGTGTCATATATCAGGACACTCGTTAAGTGAGGTCTTACCCTTCTGCAGAGATGCAGTCAGTGTATTCTATAGCCCCAGCTGACTGAGCAAAAAAATAACTAAGTGAAATCCGAAACCACTTCAACCCACACACACACACACTCACAACGTACGAGGTGCATGTGATAAGTTTCCAGACTTTTTTCGTATGGGCACTTTTATTGATAGTACACACATGAAACTTTCGTCCCCTTCGAAGTAATCTCCGGTTACAATGCACTTGTACCGTTCCAACAACTTCTGGAAGGCCCCATGGAAGTCCTCTTATGTGAGTGTGTTAATGACCTTCGTCACAACCTCTTTCATCTCCTCAATTGTCTCATTATGACAGCCTCTGGGCTTAGGGAATAAGCAAAAATCACAGGGAGCAAGGTCTGGACTATAGGGAGGGCAAGGAACTGTCTTGATGCCCATCTTGGTCAAATAGTCTGTGACAAGGATAGAGTGGTGGACTGGTGTATTGTCCTGGTGGAAATGCCTCTTCCCTAGGAATCTCTTCCTGAACTCCCTTAGAACCTCAACATAGTAACCCTAACCCTTTGGCCAATCAACTCTGGTTTATTGACTTCTTTACTCCTGCCACACCTCTCATCATCCCTCACAGACTCCCTGCCTTCCTTGAATCTCTTATGCTACTTAAAAACTGATGCTCGATTCATGCAAGATGGTCGAAAAGCAGTCTGGAGCATTCCATACGTTTCTGTGGCATCTTTTCCAAGTTTAAAACAGAATTTTATTGCATATCGTTCTTCTAAAGTGTCAGATTGCATTTTTGAAATTCAGCAGCTGTGATGTATTCCAATTCAGGGTGTATTCCAATTCAGGATGTATTCCAATTCTTGCGGTAGCTGTTGATTTGAAAATTGGTCAGTCATCTCATAAGATGTATGGCAATAACATACTGAATTTTGAAGAGTCTACGACAATTTTAAATGGCAGTACAAAAAACAAGTCTGGAAACTTATTGAATGCACCTCGTATTAAATACCAAAAGCAAATGAGGGGTAAAATAGACTTAGATACAAAGTCTAAGAACATAAGAGGAACGATCTTCATAAAAAAAAGTAACCAATTGAAAACTATTCAAACTGCAAACACGAGTGAGCTCGTGTCTCATTGAATACCCCATTAACAAGACCTTGTACCATATATGTTCTCTGACGAAAGCAACAAGCTGGAAACATATACGCATGTAAGAATAAAATAAATTGATAAATCCTAAAAAATACAAATCTTTCAAAATATTCTTATTCTCTCTTTGGACCTTCAACAAACAAAAAATTGGTACTTATGCATCTATGTTACCGCAAAAAAGCTGAACTTTCCCAAGCGTTTCCGGAAAGAATCGGAATATGCCGAAACGCCTAGCTAATCAAATTTAAGATAAAATAATTCAATCAATTTGTTTACGAAGTTACAAACAAGTGTAAACATGAATTTATCGCAGCTAAGCGAAAATCTACAATGTGCAGAAATGGTCATCCAATTCTGCCAAGAAAAAAACCTTATTGGCAAAATTAAAAGTTGCCGCGTATATGAGCATCCTTGCCACCTAAACAAATGAGGAAAAGTTATGTCTGGAGATGCCGTAACACCAAATGCAGGACCTGGATTATTATTAAATTGTTACGTGAAAGTACAGAATAGTTACAAAACACCCACCTCCCCATGGTAAGAATGGATTTCTAAATTAACACGTTATTACACGGTTCAATAAGTGCATAAATACGAAAAGAATTATTTAAAAAGACAAAAAAATGATCCCCCCCAACCAAATAGATAAAATAGAAATTCAAACTATCTTTTCATATTGAAAATTACCATACATTGACTGTTAATTTATTCTTTTTCTCCAGAAAAAGTTGGTACAATTATCCATTAAAAATTGTCTTTTTCCCTTTTTTTTTTTTTTTTTTTTTTTTGTCTTCATGCGTTTTGTCAACAAATTGGTTAACTTATTTTATCGTCTGCTTGCTTAAATTTCGTTCCGGAATATTCAGATTCTTTCCGTTATCGGCTCGGAAACGTTCGCCTTTTTTGCGGTAACATAGATGCATAAGTACCAAAAAATTATATATAAATTCCTATATAAGGTTGTGTAATATATTTCTTATCAAACTTCTCTTATAACCAAAAATTTATCATGAATTGATCCATGTGAAATGTGTTAAAAATACAATGCACAACGATGAAGGATTGGCTTAAACTGAGTCAAAGAAATTCTACCCATTTGAAAAGTGAGCAAGTGAAAGGGGAAAAAATGAATGCAAGGGTTACTTGAAGGAAAGCTCAGTGAATAAGTTCGTTGTTTAAAACTTAAATCAAGCAAAAACATTTTTTAATACAGAAGAATTATTCGCGGAGAGAAGTCTAAAGAAAAAGAATTATAAAAATGTTTTTTAAAAAGTGGGGGGGGGATTTTGGTATTGGGATTTTAAAGTCAAGCTTAACTGGGAAAGACAGGGCGAAGAGGACGAGAAAAGAATTAAAAATAGAAAAAATGTAGAAAAAATATCACTAAAATGCAAAGGCTGATGGCAGAATTATGATTATGAATATTTTTTTTAATCTTTCTATAATTTTCTTATATTATTTTCTAAAATAATTATTAGACAGAAATTAAAATATAACCGTAACATTTTCACGTCAACTCTCTTATCCTACCATTATGTTTGATATAGCGACATAAAATTTTAAAGGGAGATAACTCTTATAAATATTTATGAGTTATCGTCCTCGCAAAATGACAGTGGACAGAATTTTTTCCCTATTTTTTTGTTTGTCCGATAACAAAAATTTATGTAAAGTCTAATTTGATGAACAAAAAAAAAAAAAAGATATAAAGAAAAATTATAAAGAAGGATGTTAAATTCAAATTAACACCATATATTTGTTTTTATATTACTTTTTTTAAATTTTTATAAGTATTGACGTTTATTACAAGGTTGCTCGGAAAATACTATCTGATTTTAGTATCAAGTTTAAATCCTGTTCGAACATATTTTGATTGAAATTGTAAAAAAAAAAATCACATGCCTTATGACTAAAATATTGTCTTTCTTAATTTTCTATCTCTTCTTTCATAGTCCAATCGGTTGGGTCTATAGAATACACCGGCTGCATCTCTGCAGAGGGGTAAAAACACCACACCCACACGAGTGTCCTGAATATAACACTAAACCATCTAATGATGAGGCTCCTGTTCTGAAGCTCTGAGGAGTACCCCTACATTCCTATTATCCCCAGGTCCACTCAGACCCGGAGTGGTAGTACCTGTTAGGGTCCCATATATGGTTCGAATAAAACTGTTGACCAACGAACTCTGTGGAAACAAATGACTGATGTTAAATTGAACTTTAAATGATACATTGTAATAATTGTTACCATTTAACTGTGTACAAACGAATGAATAATGTTGAATAGAATTATTAGTGTTAAATAGCAAAACTTGTAACCACTTCACTGCGTGCAAATAAAGAATTAATTTCATGTAGAATTATTGAATAAATTTCAAACGATTTAACTGTGCAAACAATAATAATACTTAAGTATGTGCAAACAAATTAGCTTTAACTTTTAAAAAAATAAAACTACCAACAAAATACTCACAAATCATATGTATATCTATTTAACACATTTAAACAAATGAATGATGTTAAATACAATTGTTAGTTTTGCATAGAAATACTTGAAACCATTTAACTGTGTGCAAACAAATTAACTCTGGCTCGTTTAAAAATGTTATCTACAAACTATTCGTTTACAAATCGTATATCTGTAGCAGAAAGAACTTCGTATTTTTGTTTAAATTTGACCGTTAGAGTCGCCGAACATTTTCACCCAATCAGGATGACTTATCCTATTAAGCCCGGACCATCTTTTCGAGCAGCATCAAAAATTGGGGAAAGCCCGCCAAAACACTCTCTCTTCCTCAGAACCCTTCAATAAGAACAGACGTCTCACTGTCTGCTCTTCAAGAGCGGCAGCAGCAGCATCACACCACCATGAGGAAGAGCTGTCTAATTTATGGACCCCTTGTGTCTATTCTTCAAGACCAAGGGTTCCTAGTTGAATATGAATTAGATGATACTCTATGACAACTTCCTTCCTTTTTTCCTTCGTAGGAGACTTGCAACATACCAGCGTAAACCCTTTAAACCCTGCTATTAAAACCTTCATATAAAACCAAACGGCATCTTCGTTCTTCACCACCATCTTTATTTTCCATCAACATTTAGCGAGGGGATAACAACCAACGTAGTACCAACGTAATACCAACATTAACCTGATTATATCTTCTATCGCTAAATATCTGATGTAAGTATAAACAGGATTTGGCATTAAATCCCCTACAAGAAGAGTTCATATGCCAAAAGACCAAACCAACCGCTTCTTTCAGATTTTAAGGGATATATGAAGGTTTAAACGAAAAAAAGAAGTGATTAATTATATTTTTTTCACCTGAGTTTAATCTTAATCACTTTTTTTTTCCGTGACAGTACTCGGCTATATGTTGATACTGCAGAGGCTCACTGACTTGGGATATGAGACTTTGCCACATCCACAAAATATTTCTGATTTCTATATAATATAAATTATAATAATACATATAATAATAAATTATAATATGGTTATAAATTATAATATAATTATAATAATAATATAATTATATAAATTATAATATAATTGTAAATTATAATAATAAAAAAGATGAAGGAAAAAGGTTGTACTTACAACAAAAAGGTGTACTTACAACCTTTTTTCCTTCATCTTTTTTTTTTTTTTTTTTTCAAACATCTGAACGCTTTTTTACGCCAATAGACGTTCCCTTCCAAACGAGAAGGAGAAACTGCATTTAGAGATTTCTTGACATCAATACCTTAATGATTTTATCGTACAAGCATAAATAACCAAGTAATTGATGACAGAAATGTACAGATATTCAGGGATCATATTTTGAGCGATTAAAACACTATTTAAATTCATTATTTCAGGAACAAAAGTTAATTTTAAAGCTAAGCATTATTTTTGGAACAATCGAAGTTTCATCAAATTTGACTCCTATTTTCTTCATCATAAGTTTTAGTAGCTTGAATTTGCGACTCACTCAAACAGTCAATCAACAACAACGAGGAAACAAAATCGGAAATTTCAAATAAAAAAAAATTATTATGGTACGAATGGCAAGTTCGTTGAAAGAAGTAGTCATCGAAAGTACAAATAAGTAAGTAAAGTTGTCTCCCTTTCGTCGAGGTTGACCCGAAGGCTCCCTTTTCGATAGCTACTACACCAAGAGTGTAGGGAAGGGCGCAACTCCTTTTCCTGGATTGCTCCACTTTACCCTTGATATGTACCTTATAATGCTGAGTGTTAAGCAAGGAGGCATCAAGTAACATTTTTTGAGTCTTTGGTATGACTCGACCTGGGATTGAACCCAGGTCTCCCGGGCCATTGGCGAACACTCTAACCGCTAGGCCAATGTCCGGTACAAAGTACAAATAATTGAATAAAAGAATTGCTAATTATAGAAATTTAAATACATATAAATAATATTTCTATATCTATGAATAAATATAATTATAGAAGTTTAAATACATATAAATATGAATAAATATAATTATAATTTAAATACATATAAATATGAATAATTATAATTTAAATACATATAAATTATAATAATACATATAATAATAAATTATAATATGATTATAAATTATAATATAATTATAATAATATAATTATATAAATTATAATATAATTATAAAAGTTAAAGTAAGTAAAGTAAAGTTAGCGACCATAGTCGAGGGTGACCCGAAGGCTCCCTTTTCGATAGCTACTACACCAAGGTGTAGGGGAGGGCGCTACTCCATTCCTGGATTGCTCCACTTTACCCTTTAACCGTACCTTATAATGCTGAGTGTTAAGCAAGGTGGTATCAAGTTCCATTTTTAAAGTCTTTGGTATGACTCGACCTGGGATTGAACCCAGGTCTCCCGGGCCATTGGCGAACACTCTAACCGCTTGGCCAATAATAATAGATATAATAATAATAATTATAATTTAAATGCATATAAATATGAATAAATATAATTATAGAAATTTAAATACATATAAATAATATTTCTATATCTATGAATATAATGTCTAATTTTCAAGATAAATGTTTTCAATAAAAATTGTAATGGCGCGAATGGCAAGCTCGTTGAAAGAAGCAATCATCGAAAGTACAAATATTTGAATAAAAGAATAAATAATTATAGAAATTTAAATACATATTAAATAACATTTCTATATCAGGTTGGAACGAATATAATGCCTGATTTTCAAGATCAATGTTTTCAATAAAACTAAAAAACGACTGTTTTTTCCTTCAGATTATAAGAATATTGTTCCTAATATTTTTTACTGTTTACCACCTATGTTCGTCCCAACTAAAGAAATCATGAGACATGTTTTACTAAACGAGTTTCATGAAGCTCTCAATCCAAATACAGAAACAAAATTCAGACAGAACACTTTAAAGGATAATACATTAAATAAAAGAAATAGCAGGTGGTGGTTTTCATGGTTTGCAAGTGGATATTTCACTCTTAAAGACAATCTGCTTTAGTTAGAAAAAAGGGAGTTACTCGCCGGGCTATTGGCCAAATGAGTAGATCGGGTTTCAATCCCAGAATAGCACTATAAGGTAAGGATCAAAGGGTAAAGTGGAGCAATGCAGGGAATGTAGTAGCGCCCTCTCTTACATCTCGGTGTAGTAGCTATTGAAAAGGGAGCCTTCGGATCACCCTCGTCAAAGGGAGACAACTTTACCTTTACTATATCAAATTGATACAAATGTAACGTCCGATTTTCTTGATGAATATTTTCGACAAAATTTGTTATAGTTCAGGAATGATATAATGTGTAATTTTTATCTTTTCCTTTCAGATTATAAATCCTCTTTATACATATGTATTAAATATATATGATTTCGTTTGGTTGACTTGTATGACCTATCAACCATTGTAGGTTATTCAATGCCAAATCCTCTTTATACATATATATTAAATATATACGATTTGCTTTGGTTTGGTTATATGGCATCTCAACCATTGCTGGTTATTTAATGCCAAATCCTCTTTCCATATATATTAAATAGATGATTTGGTTTGGTTTGGTTTTATGGAATATCAATCATTGTAGATTATTTAATGGCAAATCCTCTTTATACATATATTAAATATATACGATTTGCTTTGGTTTGGTTTGGTTTTATGGCATATCAACCATTGTAGGTTATTTAATACCAAATCCTCTATATACATATATTGAATATATACGATTTGCTTTGATTTGGTTGCTTTAAATAACCATTGTAGGTTATTTAATGCCAAATCCTTATTCATATATATTAAATATGTGGTTTGTAAACACATTTTGTTGATAGCATTTTTAAACGAGCCTGAGCTCATTTTATTTGCACACAGTTAAATCGTTTCAATTATTGCTATATAAGTCATTTGTTTGCACGTATAATTTATAGGTAATTTCGAAACATGCCCAACTTTAAGTTAGACTTAGTATCATACCGCTCAGCCAACAAGCGAACCACGTCAGCTATGGAATTATAAGGCATTATGTAGTAGCTTTCGTTTGTTTATATTTTTGCCTTATATATATATATATATATATATATATATATATATTGTACTCACCGGCATCTACATATTCATCGGAATCTTCTTTCACAATTTCACCAGGATTTGTTGTGGATACATTGAAGAGGGACATCAAACACATGATATAGAGTACGGCATAATCTGTAATGATAAATATTATTTCTTCAATATGATGTGAAGTGTTCCATACAATTTTTCAAACTAACATTTCCGTTTGTGTGTGTCTGTGTGTGTGTCTGTGTGTGTGTCTGTGTGTCGGGAGCATTTTTATCAACATTTTGGTGTAATGATTTTTACAAGCATTTGTACACTTTAACGTGATTAGCCATTATTACCCAGACTCTTGTCTGTATCGTCATAAAATATTCTTTGCTTTGTTAATCAGCCGAACGGAATAATACAGCTAGATTAAACCCTATGGAGTAGTTGCTATTTATAGCGGCGTACAAGTCAATCTGGCATAATAGTCGACCATCAAGATTTTTAGCTCAAAATTCTAAAACTTATAGCTTGACCCCCAAATATATAGTAGGCATGATGGTTAGAGTGTTCGCTAATGGCCTAGGAGACCTGAGTTCATACCAAAGACTCAAAAAATCGTACTTGATGCCGCCTTGCTTAACTCAGCATTATAAGGTAAGGATCAAGGGTAAAGTGGAGCAATCCAGAGAAAGGAGTAACGCCCTCCCCGACACTTTGGTGTAGTAGCTATCGAAAAGGGAGCCTTCGGGTCACCCTTGACTAGTGTCTCCAACTTTACTTACAATTAGGTCAAAACTTACCTAGTAGGCCTAAATGTGGATAGGATATGTTTACCCACAGAAGCATATAATCAGGCCAAACTTAGTGAATCAAGCCATTGACGATAATAATTTTCTCTAAATGGGTTATAACATATATTGCTGAAGATATTCAAGTTTAGTTCTAAACTGTGAGGTATTTGGTGTGAACCGATAAAATTCGTTAGAAGACCAACTGGTGTCATCTTGATAAAAATTATTGGATACCTTGTCTGCTTAATGTACCATAAAGATAGAACATACGAATCTCGAAATTCGAAAAACACGTAACGACTTCTCAGTTCAGGTACGAAACTTTTTATTACCTTTGAGTTTAAAGGTTTTTCGACATAAGGAGAGAGAGGCACAATCTTTCTATTCCGGCTTTTTCATCTGCCCCCTCCCCCGTCTCGTGTGGCACCTGCCACAAGGCCTCCGCGAGCAAGCGAAAGTCAAACGTCTTCTCCCGAGGCAAGTCTCAACTCTACTAACAGACTTTTTCAAAATCTTCCAAAATCCTCCGCGCACTTCCGGTGCGTGACGTCATTCGCACTCGCTAGCCTCCGTTTCCCATCTGGGCTATTGTGACATCTCTGAGTGTCATGTCCGCTTTGTGCGCACGCGCGTAAACATCTGTTGCACCTAACTAAGCCATGTGCTGAGCTGAAACCTAACTAAACCCAAAGGCATAAACTGAAATCCCTCGGCCATTATGTTACATTAAGCCCAGTTGGCTAAGAGGGAAGCTGTAGAGTACACCTCTGCGGAGGGGTAAGACCATACCTCAACAACTGTCTTTGTTATGACATTAAACCATCTGTTGGCGAGCCTCCAGCCTTGGTTACTTGCACAATGTGGAATACCCCTTCATTGCCATTGCTTCTAAGTCCACTCTGACTTGGAGTGGTAGTACCTGATGGGGCCCTATCTAAGCGTCAAATAGAACAGATTGTGTGGGCCAAAACCATTTAACTGTGTGCAAAAAAGACCTCCGGATTGTTTAAAAATGTTATTAACAAAATGTGTTTACAAATCATATATATACTTACATATATATATATATATATATATATATATATAGAGAGAGAGAGAGAGAGAGAGAGAGAGAGAGAAAGAGAGAAGATTTGTCATTAAATAACCTACAGTTGTTGATATGCCATAAAACCCAACCAAACCAAATCATATACAGATAATATATATACATAAAGATGATTTGACATTAAATAACCCACAATGGTCGATATGCCATGAAACCCAACCAAACGAAATCATATACATTTAATATATATGCATAAAGATGATTAGGCATTAAATAACCTACAATGGTTGATATGCCATAAAACCCAACCAAACCAAGTCATATACATTTAATATATATGGATAAAGATGATGTGGCATTAAATAACATACAATGGTTGATATGCGATAAAACCCCACCAAAACAAATCATATATATCTAATATATATGGATAAAGATGGTTTGGCATTAAATAACCTACAATGGTTGATATGCCATAAAACTCAACCAAACCATTTCTCCTTGTAGACAGATTCAAGCAAAATCAATAAATCCAATATATTATTTATAAATCACTCATCATAATAATACAGCTACACAAACTGCATCATAAGTACAGGTCGTAAAACTCTATTATAACTGTGTGATATAGCTTTAATAAAAGTTGGCGAGGGTGACCCGAAGGCTCCCTTTTCAATAGCTACTACACCAAGGAGTTGAGGAGGGCGCTACGCCTTCCCCTGGATTGCTCTGCTATACCCTTGATACGTACCTTATAATGTTGAGTGTTGAGCAAAGAGGTATCAAGTATCATTTTTAAAGTCATTGGTATGACCCAACCTAGGATTGAACCCCGGTCTCCCGGACCATTGGCGAACACTCTACCCTCTGTTAATTTGTTGAATAGTTTCTCCAAATACGACTCTAAGTTGGAAATATTTGTGGCAGTCTGCTAAAGTTATGCTAAGTGATGTCTATCGATTGTTAAGTGTACTATCCAACTGGTTGACAACCCCGTAGTAAAGGTTTGGATTTTAGCCCTGGCGTATAAGTCGACCCCAAATTTTCTAAAGATTTTTCCTGGCTTAAAAGGCGACTTGTACGCCGCATTTTACCGAAGTAACTGGATACAAATACAACCCCAAACATTTTTAGCTTTCTTAGCGTTCAATTGTATCTTGTGGTCCACAGAAACTTGATTTTATTTTTCATCTTTTCAACAAAAGGGCACTTCGGGTGGCATTATAGTTAGCAAACTAGACTAGCAAATCTTCACGAGTGAGTTCGATTCTCACTGGGTGTCCCATTCATGCGGCCTTGTGCCGCATCTAAGCAAAAAGCTTAGTAAATTACTACTTTAACCCTTTTCAGACAAACGGCAAGATTCGAGATTTGTGTTTGTTCTGCAAGCGAAACTAATTCAGACTAAATAGACGTAGAGGCCGAAACGTAATTAAATCAGTCTGAGAGAAACAGCAGCTTTCACAAAATCATGGCCTACTTCGAAACTAGCATTTTATTTAGTGAATTTTTATCAGCATTTGATTGAATTTCAGCACCAAGGTGACCACTCTCGTCTGATGAAATAGGGTTGGAGACATTAACAGACGAATGGTTACTCAGTCATTGACAGCCTTAGCTGTAGGTTAAGTGTATGTTCTGATGGTGTCATCATTTAGTAACCCTTGCCTAGTTTGACATAAGGCAAGAAGTATGGAGCACCCAGCGAGAATCGAACTGACTCACATTGATTGGCCAGCTAGCCGAAACAACACCTGTAGATTTTTTTTTACTAATGTTAACTTAGTTGTGGTATAAGCCAGAAGTATGGGGCACCCAGTGAGAATCGAACCGGCTTGGGTAGGATTTGAAACCGCTATCTTCTGACAATGCTCACCTGGAACCCAAGCCGGCCAGAGGTTTACTTGGGCAAAAACGTGGTGCGATAGACAACAACTATAGAAGGCAGTAATTACTGGGGATACGGTTATAAGACTCAGCATTCCTATCCGAGGTCGCGGTTAAATCACCCGAAGAAGGCCAGAGGTGAAATTTGGCCGAAACGTAGTGAAAGAAGAAACAACACAAAAACTACCAAGATGAGGACAAAAAGTCCGCTATAAATAAAAGTTAATTCTTAGATTAAGAAGCCTCATCTCAAAATGATTCCAATTAAAAGGAAATTGCCTCAAATCAAAAACAGAAATAATCTGAATAATTCTAAGAATTAGAACATGTTAGAAATAATGGTAAGAAAAAATAATTTAAGAAGGTTTTTTAGCGAACTATCGGATAATTTATTTACCAGAATTTGATCTGTACGTAGGTATTGCACTAATAAGGTGTCTGTTCTATGCAAACATTCTTTTAAAAGCTGATATGAGATTAGTTTTAGTTTGACTTGGTTTTATGGCATATAAACCATTGTAGGTTATTTAATGCCAAATCCATTATACATAAGAACAGTTCTATTTCAAACTATTCAGTCTAGTCAACAAAGTTAAATGGTTCCATGTATTGCTATGTATCACTAACAATTCAATTAAACATCAGTCATTTATCTACTGGGTGTCCTCGTGGTGTAATCGTAGTAAGCGAGTTCGATCTCCAGTCGCGCTATTACGTTCACTTTCGGGCAAATACCCCGTCTTCGGGCTTTTGACCTTGTGTCAAGCCTTGTCTGGTGGGAGACATTGGCAAATATCGGAACCCTTAAAGATATACTTTGTTATATCCCCTTATCCTCCCAGCCATGGGTTAAATAGTACCACTACTGTTCTTCTAGGAGAACGGCTTTGGCATTAAATAACCTACAAAGGTTGATATGCCATTAAACAAAAAAACCAAACCAAACCATTTATCCACACAGTTAAATGTCAAAACAGTTATATTTCAAACAATTCAGTTTGGCATTAGTATACTATTTAGATGTCAAAAACAGTTCTATTTTAAACTATTTAGTTTAGTCAACAAAGTTAAATGGTTCGAAGCATTGCTATATATCACCAGCAATTCAATTAATATTACGTCCACTTTCGGACAAATAGCCTTGGGTAAGGTATGAACCCCCTTATCCTCCCAGCTATGGGTTAAATAGTACCACTACTGTTCTTCTAAAGGGGTGGTTTTGGCAATAAATAACCTACAAAGGTTGATATGCCATCAAACAAAAAAACCCAAACCAAACCAATTCAATTAAACATAGGTCATTTATTTACACGGTTAAATGTCAAAACAGTTCTATTTCAAACAAATCAGTTAGGCATAAGCACACATTTTAGTTCTATTTGATCGATTGATAGGACCCTATCAGGTGCTACCCCTCCAAGCCAGACTGGAAGCAATGACAATAAACGAGTACTCCGTATTCCCGAAGCTTCACCATCAGGTTGTTTAGGGTCATGTTTAGGACACTCGTTTTGACGGAGGGGAGAGTCTTACGCCTCTGCAGAGATGCAGTCGGTGTATTCTACAGGCCCAGCTGACGGGACCACAGAATACTCGTTGGGGAAGTTTTACCCCTTTGCAGAGATGCAGTCGGTGTATTCTACAGCCCCAGCTGGCAAATGTGAGAAGATAATAAATTGGATTGAAAGAAATACATAGATAGATTAACAACAAGTAAATGTCTAAATAAATAAACCATAGTATAGATGTACTTACACAATACGGTTTTCCCAGATATGTTTCCGTCTTGATAATGAGGCAATATGATAATAAATGTAGTGGTAAAAATAGAATACATAAAACAAAAGACGACAAAACCAAATAAAAGGACCCCGTTTAAATCTCGGACGAAACGAAGTCGTCCGAAGAAAGGTACAACAACGTGCATAGGGACTTGTGGTGGTTGCGGCGTGTCGGGTACCCGACAAACAAAACCAGGGTACATCGTTCTAATCTCTTCTTCTAGATCTTCTTCATCTGGTGATTCATCATCTGGTCGGAAGAATGTCGTCATTACTTCAAAAGTTTGTACTCGTCTGCTTTGGCATTGGTGATCGTGTTTCTCTGTGGCCTCTGGGGGGGGTTGCTTCGTCCGAGTATGAGCTGTTTTAAAAGAAAAAGAATTTTTTTAAAGTAGCATAAAAACTGTTGTCATCTGAATTAATGAAAGGAAAAAGATTTTTATTTTATTCTAGTTTTTAATTCTTCTTAATAACTATTTTTAATTTTGGTCTCAAGTTAAATGTAGGAATAAGCAAATATCGGAACCCTTAAAGATATACCTTGTTATATCCCCTTGCTTCAAACGAGGGGGGTTACTTTTTTTTTTGTTTGTCAAATGAGTTTTTTGTTTGGGTTTTTATTGAAGATGACGGTCAAGAGTTTTGGGTTTTTTTTTATTTTTGTTTCTTTATTTTTTTTTTATTTATTTTTTTTTTTCGGGTTTGTTTGCTTTTCGTTTACTTCCAACAAGACTTTTTTGCTTTTGATTTTTTTTTTAATTTTTGGTTTTTATCTTCTTTTTTTTTTTTTGGCTTAAAACAAGAGATTTTGTGTTTCATTTATTTTCAAGTTTTTAAATTTTTACTTTTTTTTTTATTTATATTGGTCTTGTTTTGTTTTGTTTTTTGCTTTAAACAACATTTTTTTTTCTGTTTTTTTTTTTGTTTTTTTTTTGTTTACTTTTAGTTATTTGTTTGTTTTTGATAAATATCTTTTCCCAGAAACATATTAGTAATTTATTATTAATATAATTTGTTGGTTTTTTTTTTATCTATGCTTCATTAATTTTTTTTTTTAATTTATGTTTAAAACAAAAGGGATGGGATTGGGGCTTTTTTATAAATGTTTTTGTTTTTTGTTATTTTTTTATTTTTTGTTTATTATTTTTGTTTTTTGCTTTATCCAAGATTTTTTTTTTTAAATTTTTTTTTTTATATATATATGTGTGTGTGTGTGTGTGTGTGTGTGTGTTTGAATACATCTTCAGTGAAAACATATTTATTAAAAAGCTACGTATATATGTAGTGAAATGTACAAATCATTATAAAAACGTTTTCAAAAAAAAGTTCTCAAATACTGGCCATTGAAAACATTTTTTTTAAATGGATAAAATAAAAGAATAAAAAATAAATAAATAAATCTTTTCTCACCAACCCATTCTACTGACTTTTTGTTTCATGCGATCGCAAAAAGAAATTATATCTTCAAATGAAACATTTACATACACACGCACACAAATATATATATATGTGTGTGTGTGTGTGTGTGTGTGTGTGTGTAAAGAAAGGAAAATAATATATATAAGTAAAAAAAATCTTCGCTTACGCTGAAGGTGCCGATTAGTCGGCGGTAAGATATCCGAACGGCAAAAAGTCAGCAGGGTTTCGATCCCAGCTTGCGTTGTAATACAGCGAAACAGTCTGCGTTGGGATGAGAATATTTATGCTCCCCAACCCGCAAGGCGAGGGGGGCGGTTGAGCACTGCCGTCACGACTTGCCGGTTGCCACTCACGCGTAAGCAAAGCTCTTCTTTTTGAGCACTCCGATAATGCAAAGCTCTTCTTTTTGAGCACTCCGATACCTGTTAAGCGTATTTGTAAACAAAGTAAAATAATATATATATATATATATATAATTCCTTCGCTTATGCTGAAGTTGCCGGAAGCAGTGCGGTAAGATATCAGACTGGCGTAAAATCAGATGGGTTTCAATCCCAGCTTTAAGCATCTTGCGTGACTATTCAGTCTGTGTGTGGCTGAGCACTCTGGCGAAGGAATTGTCGGCCGCCGCTAGCGTAATGCAAAGCTCTTCGAAAGAATTGAGCACTCTGGTAGCCGATAGGATATAAAAAATGTAAACAAAGGCTGCTGCTGCTGCTGCTAAAATAAATACCTTAAAATTCCCTTAGCCAACGTGGTTCGCTTGGTGGCCGACAGGTCTGAAGCTTAGTCTAACGTAAAGTTGAACGGGTTTCGATCTCGGCTTCGAGCGTCCTGCGTGTCTAGCCACACTGAAGAGTTCTGATAGAACGAAACAGTCTGTCTTGGATGACAATATATATATATATATATATTGTCAGCCACATATATATATATATATGTATATACTCACAGAATAACCTTGAAGCGATATGCTGATTTGTACCTGGATACAGAATAGTCAAACAAGGAGATAGGAGATATTCTGGTAAAATTTTCAAAGTTTTCCGCTCTACCACACGACACAAGGTCAGTTTTCTTTCTCCTAGACTGGTTGCCCTATCAAGGTTAAAAAACGTATGTTTCATTATTAACTCATTTGGCGGGTGGAGAGTAGATGGATTAGGTAAAGACCTTGGACATTAATGCGGAATAAAACGCAAACAGCTTCGTCCAGGATTTGAACTCTAGTCACCAATGCCATTTTCTTCTACGATAACCGTTCCGCTAAGAGCGCCTCATAGTCGTGTACATAACAGTCATATACATATCGTGTACATAACACAACCCTGTATTTTTTCATGCATGTCTTCTCAAGTCTCCAGGACTCTTTTCAGTATTCTAGCCGATCTTAATAATGGTCTCCATTCGTCCTCTTTATTCCAAGTCCTCCAGTCCTTGTACTAATCCTTTGGTGACTGTACCGAGCGCTCCTATCACAATTGGTATCACAGTCACTTTCGTGTTCCATATATATAGCAAGGTACTTATCTTTCTTTTCGTTTTCTTTCAGTTTTACTCTGTGGTCAGCCGAGACGGCAAAGTCAACGATTCGGCATGTCCTCTTTTTTATTGACTATCATTAGGTCTGGTCGTCTTGCTGAGATTAGATGATCCGTTTGTATCTCAAACTCCCATAGGAGTTTGTGCGTCTCATTCTCCAGGTTGTGCATATACCATTAGTTCGTATGATCGAATTTAAACTTTTGCACAATTCCCAATGGATCATCTTCCCCGCCCAGTCATGTCTATTCTTATACTCTTTTTGCGCTAATTTACTGCATTTGCTTATTATATGATTGATCGTTTCGTCTCTATCACCACATGATCTACATCTGCTATTTTGTTTTATCTTGCCTATTCTTACTTAGTCCTTATGGCGTTGTTTTGTGCTGCTATTAGAAGAGATTCAGTTTCTCTCTTAAGGTTTCCCTTTCTTAGCCATACCCAAGTTTTTTCGCTTGAAATTACGCTTATTTGTCTCTTGAAATATCCATACAGTTGTTTTTCTTTCAATTTTTGTTTCCTGGTTATTTTTCTTCTGTTGATGAACAACATTGTTTCTAGTCGCTGTAATCAATCTTCTTCAGCGCTTTTTATATAGTTTTCTAGTCGTTGTATCGATGCATCGACGCTATCTTGAATACGAGCAATTCCTCTTCCACCTTCTTTCCTTGACACATGCAGTCTATCAACATCATCTCTCGGATGTAAGGCCTTTTGCATCGTCATGAGTTTTCTAGTTCACTGGTCCACTTGTTGAAGTTCTCCTCTCGTCCACTTTAAGAATAGTCCGAGCGTTCTTATTATTATTATTTCACAGCTTGCTAGTTTTGCACATCAGCTAACACTGTTTGTCTTTCACTGAAATCTAAGTGATAGCAAATCTCCTCCGGTCTCCAAGACTTTTCCTTGTATTCTATCCCATCTCTTCAATTCTGTTGTCTGGTTGTTTTCGATTTTCCCACAGGTTTCCAATGTCTCTAGTCCATTCTCTATGCTTTCGGTGACCGTTCTGAGCGCACCAACTACAATTGGTATTACCTTGACCCTCGATAGTTTTTTCCGTTCCCTGGCTGGGTCCTAGTATTTGTCTGTCTTTTCGGTTTCTTTCATTTGCAATTAGTAGTCCGTCGAAAATTTCAAAATCCACTTGACGGCAATTTCTTATCCTATTTTGTTAATTAACACTGTAGCATAGGACCAAAATACGTTGTATCTGAAAGAAAGGAGTTCGCAGAAAAGAAACACTTAAAACTCGAATCGAAGAAAATAGTCGCTTTTATTCAGCGGGCTGTAGTTAAAAAAGTTTGTTCGATAGCGTTCTTCCTTCCTCCTCTTCTTGGCGATTACGGCGGCGTCGTTGTAGCTGGCTTGTTGATACTTTCATATCAGTCGTATTGCTGACAGGCTGGGTATGGCATGGGTCGGGGTGTCATGGACCTCTGTTGAACCTGTTTAGAAACCTGCCTTGAACTGCCCAAAATCTCGCTACCTGGTTTCCTTGTATAGCGATTTGATGGATCAATTCGAAGATTCGATGTCAAGTAACAGAAGTATCATTTTTTAAATAACAACTATAATAAATACAGACTGGCAAATTCAAAGCGTGGTAATATCGATAAATATAGATTTTTGTTAAACTACAATCTATGTCACAGAGAATTTTTTGCGTCTCATTCTCTAGGGCGAATTCTAGTTTGTGCATATACCATTTGGTCGTATGGTCAAATTTGAATCACTTATACAATTCGCACTGGATCACTTTTCCTATCCAGCTGTAAATCGGCTTGTACTCCATTTGTTCAAGTTTACGGCATCCACTTTAACTGTTTAATTTCGTTTTCCACATAATCTTTATTTGCTATTTTGTTGCGTCTTATCAATTTTCTCTTTGAAATAATTAGTCCTAATGGCGTTGTTTTGTGCTGCTATAAGAAATGATTCACTTTCTCCCTTAAGGTTTCCCTTTCGTAGCCATGTTCTGCTGGCCTCGTATGCAATTTCGTCAGTCTATCGCTTGAAATAACCACATATTTGTTTTCCTTGCCATTTCTGTTTCCAATATTTGTCACTGCCTCCCACCAGACAGGACTTGACACAAGGTCAATGACCCGAAGGTTGATTATAATGAGGATTTAGGGGAGGGGAAGGCTCGAACCCTGCTGGACTATACTGCTCATTGGCCCACTTAGTGCAATGTGGGTCTAATGAGCCTAGCTGGACTTGGACCCAAATCTGGGTACGGGCACGTATGCCTGATTATTGCTTAAACTGAACAGTAAGGTCCAGTACTATACAAGGGTGCTATAAAGGTGTTTATGATGCAGCAAGCCCACCCTATGGTGGACTAGCCAAATCCGGAGCCCTTTCGACCTCAAGTCTGCCATGGAGCATTGACTGTCCGGCACGGATGCCAGACAGTCCGCTGAAAAGCCTCTGCACGAAGCAGCGACCGATCGCGCTTCCTCGATTGGAGGAAAAATTTTTGTTTCCTGTGTTTTGTTATTTTTTCTGTTGGGTCTTATTTTGCCGATGCTGTTTCTGGCCAGAATGAGACAATTGTACGTGGCCATGTTGGTGTCTGTCGTTTGGACTCGACCATTTGAGTGCCGGCAGTTTTACGGAAAATAATTTTCAAAATTCAGTATCAGTCGAAGAGAAAAGAAAAAAGAAAAAAATCAAATTTATTATAGAACTAAAAACATTTATAATTGATTGCTTTGTTCTTTGACTAATATGCTTATATTTCCGAATAAATTCAACTTAAAACCCCTTCATATTTGATCGTCTTATAGTATTTCTCTCTTTGTAATATTTTTTAATCTGCCCCCACAGATTTTCATTTTGACTAGTAATATATCCATCATCATTTACGAATCCAATTATTATTTATAACATAATTTGTATGCCGTAATACTTCATCTGATCCAGAGTGGTAGTGCTTATTAGGATTCCATCTATGGATCAAATAAAACAGCTCACTTTTTTTATTGGGGTTTATTCTTAATATTAAATAGAATTATCAGTGTTAAATAGCAATACTTGAAATCATTCAACTGTGGGCAAACAATAAATAGCAATACTTGAAAACACTTAACTGTGTGAACATAAAACTATTTGTGTTAGATAGCAATACTCAAAACCATTTAATAAACCAAATTATTAGTGTTAAATAGCAATACTTTAAACCATTTAACCGTGTGCAAACAAATGAACTCAAACTTATTTTAAAATAAAATAATCTACAAACTATTATCTTTAAATTATGTGTGTGTGTGTGTGTGAACAGAATTTGACTGTAAATAACCATCGAGGCTTGATATGCCATTAAACCAAACGTCCGTCGCCAAAGAGGCTTGCGCCATAATAGTCGAGCCAAATTAGTCGAACCCAAACGGCTGAACCTAAACGTGCCTTACCCGTTACTTGCAGCTGTGATTCATCCATCTTAGCTCCTTTTAATTGATGCATCTACGCAACCTTCAATGCTGACGGGTCCTCTTCCTCCTTCTTTTGCCCAGTCAGCTTGGGCTGTAGAATACACCGACTGCACCTCTGCAGAGAGGTAAGACTCTACGCCAAATGAGTGTCCTGGATATAACACTAAACAATGTGATGATGAAGTTCTAGGGATGCTGGACCTTCGGGGAATGCGGAGCACCCCTTTATTGCCATTGCTCCCTCGTCCGCTCTGACCCGGAATGGTAGCACCTGATAGAGCCCTATCTATGGGTTAACTACATATTTATGCTAAACTGAATTGTTTGAATTAGAACTGTTTGACTAAACTGAATAGCTTGAAATAGAAATGTTTTTGACAATTAAACTATGTACTTACATTTAAACTGCATACTTATGCTAAACTGAATTGTTTGAAATGGAACTGTTTTTGACATTGAAACTCTATTTACACTAAACTGAATTGTTTAATATAGAACTGTTTTGACATTTAACTGAGTGTAAACAAAATCTGTATTTATTCTAAACTGAATTAGTTGAATTAGAACTGTTTGACTAAACTGAATAGGTTGAAATAGAAATGTTTTTGACAATTAAACTCTGTACTTGTGCTAAACTGAATTGTTTGAAATAGAACTAAAGCTCCAGCATCACTGGAACCTTACCATCAGATTGTTTAGTGTTATATCCAGGATACTCATTTAGGGGGAGGGGTCTTACCCTTCTGCAGAGGTGCAGTCGGTGTATTCTGCAGCCCCCAGCCGACTGGGCAATGGTCTCCTTGAAGATGTGCCGATCTATGTATAGTGTTGTATAGCAGCGAAAGACAACGACGCTAAAGTAGACTAAAGTACATTTCTATTGAATTCTCTTGTCTATTTTTTCCATTGTTGTCTCTCACTTGAGCTGTTACTTTGGTCTTTTGTGTACCTGAAGTTAGAACAGCCAACATTCGCAGGAGGCCGACAAGTCCTCGACCTTGAAGGAACACCAGCCGATCATGACACTCAGGTCTGTAATCTGAGTCCCACATTGATTTGGATTTTGATTAAAGATTTTTCGCCGGTAGCATGATGTGGCTCTACTAGACCGAGGGGTTGATTATTATCTGTGCTCCTATCACAAATCTGACCTGATATTCTTAAAAGGAAGAAGACATTTACTATTATTATCATTTCACTTCAAATAAGTTTTTCACTCCAATGTCAGCAGCTGGTCTTTCACTGGAGTCTTAGTGACCTTTAGTGTCTTCTGGTTTTCAGGACTTTTCTCAGTATTCTAGCTGTTCTCAACAATGGTGCGGTCAGTATGGTCTTGATTCTTTCTCTGATTTCTAATTCCGCTCGTTTCTTTTTCAAGCCCTTGGGGACTCTCCCTAGTGCGCCAACTATAATTAGTATCACCGTCACTTTCATGTTCCAAAGATTTTTCAGCTCTCAGGCAAGATCTAAGTATAATAACAATAACAGAAACGGTTAAAACGCTAGCCTGTGTAAGAGTATTCAAACCAGCAGTACTCCACTCACAATTTGACTTCGTATTCGCCAATAGTCCGGGAGACTTGGGTTCAATACCAGTTCGCGTCATACCAAAGACTTTAAAAATGATACTTGATGCCTCCTTGCTTAACACTCAGCAATATAAGGTACGTATCAAAGGTAAAGTGGAGCAATCCAAGGAAAGGAGTAGCGCCCTCCCCTACATCTCGGTGTAGTAGCTATTGAAAAGAGAGCTTTCCGGTCGCTCTCGACTACAGTCACCAACTTTACCAACTTATTATATCCTACCCATGGAAGAGGGTTTTGGTAAATAAAAACCCCTCCTAAGAGATCTTAACTTTTCCCTCCTGCTGTCAAGCCGAATCGGCTAGGGCTGTAGAATACACTGACTTCATCTCTGCAAAGGGGTAACCCCGACACACGCAACTAGTGTCCTGAATATGATATTAAACTATTTGATGGCGAAGCTCTGGCCTTGGATATTTGGAAAATGTGGAGTACTCCTTTATTATCATTGCTTCCATGTCCACTTTGACCTGGAGTGGTAGCACTTGATAGGGTCCTGTCTATGAGTCAAATCAAACAAATTCTGTGTGCTATCAAACAACTGGTATCTAAGTGTAACTGTTATATAGCAATACTTGAAACCATTTAACAATATGCAAAAAAAAAAACGAGTTCAGAATGCTTTCTACAAAATGTGTTTACAAATAATATATATATATATATATATATATACGAGGATCATTAAATAAGTTTCCTGACTTTTTTCGTGTGGGCACATTTATTGATAGTACATACATGAAACTCTAGTCCCCTTCGAAGTAATCTCCTCCGGATGCAATGCACTTGTTGTACGGTTCCAACAACTTCTGCAAGGCCCCATGGAAGTCCTCTTGTGTGAGCGTGTCAATGACCTTAGTCATAGCCTCATTCATCTCCTCAATTGTCACATAACTACAGCCTCTGAGCTTAGGGAATAACCAAAAGTCACAGGGAGCAACGTCTGGACTATAGAGACAGTGAGGAACTGTTTTGATGCCCATCTTGGTCAAATCGTCTGTGACAAGGATGGAGTTGTGGACTGGTGCATTGTCCTGGTGGAAATGCCACTGAGCCAATTTGAAGAGTGCTGGCCTCTTCCGACGGAATCTCTTCATGAACCCCTTAAAATCTCAACATAGTAACCCTAACCAATCAACTCTGGTATATTGACTTCCTTACTCCTACCACACCTCTCATCATCCCTCACAGACTCCCTGTCTTCCTTGAATCTCTTATGCCACTCAAAAACTGATGCTCGATTCATGCAAGATAGTCGAAAAGCAGTCTGAAGCATTCCGTACGTTTCTCTGACATTTTTTCCAAGTTTAAAACAGAATTTTATTGTATATCGTTCTTCTAAAGTGTCCTCACGTCCAGATTGCATTTTTGAACTTCACCTGCTGTGACAATCAAGATTAAGTAGGGTGTATTCCAATTGCAGCTGTAGCTGTTCATTGGAACATGAAATCATAAAAATTGGTCAGTCATCTCCTAAGATGTATAGCAATAACATAGTGAATTTTGAAGAGTCTACGACAATTTTAAATGCCTGTCCAAAAAAAGTCTGGAATCTTATTGAATGCACCACGTATATATATATAATATGTATGTATAAAGAGGATTTGAAATAAAATAACATACGATGATTGATATGCCATAAAATTCAATCAAACTAAATCCTGTATTATTAATATATATGTATAAAGAGGAGTTGGCATTAAATAACCTACAATGGTTGATTTGCCATAAAACCAAACCAAGCAAAACAAAACCCTCCTTATAAGCGTAGATACCAGGGCAGACGAGCGGTTTTAACCTTTGTACAGCTACCTGTCTACCAGAAGGTAAACTCTTAATTCGAACCCGCTGTAATCCGCTTAAACATTGACCTTGTGCCATATCCTGCAGAGAGGTTGGGTCATTGTTTTATTTCTTGGTACAATTCGATCAAAATAGATTCTTGTCATTTTTTTTTTTTGTTTGTTTCTCATTAATATCATTATTTGATTTTCCATTTTATCTTCGGTTTCTTATAATCCTTCACCCGGTCTTTACCCAATACCCAGCATGAGGGAAGGTCGTGATCATATGTATTCAATGTATTTATGTGGGGTTTTTTGGGGGGGTGCGGAGTTATGATATTTTTAGTCACATTGATAGTACGCTCATTCGAAAATGAGCAGTTCCGCAAAGTGCATTTTTTTGCATTTCAAATAGGCTAAGGCTGCTACGTAATTTGATTATGTGTTCCTCTGACCTTATCTTTTCCCTTTTATTATTATTATTATTATCATTATTATTATTATTGCGTTCGTCACACGAGCGTCAGCAAGTGCTTTTTTACTGGAGTCTGAGTGACCGTAAGTCTCCTTGGGTCGAGAACTCTTTTCAGTATTCAAGCCAATCTTGACAATATTGTGGTCTGTATTATCTCGCTTCTTCCTCTGTTATCCAATTTTTCCACATTTTGGGGCGGGGGCAGCTCCTCGCACGTCAATTTTAATTGGTATCACAGTCACCTTCTTGTTCCACAGCTTTTTCACTGTTATTTTACTCCTTTTCGAGTTTTTACACCAGCGTTAGCAGATGGTTTCTCAGTGGTGGTTTAGTGACACCAAGTCTCCAGGACTCTTCTCAGTATTCTGGCTGATCTCAACAATGTTGTAGTTTGGATGGTCTCTAGTCGTCCTCTTATTTCCAAGTGCTCCAGTCCCTATACCACTCCTTTGATGACCGTGCCGAGTGGACCAATTACAATTGGTATCACCATCACCTTCCTTTTCCACAGTTTTTTTTTTAATTCTTTAGCAAGGTCTTAGTATTTATCTCCCTTTTCGTTTTCTTTCAGTTTTACTTTGTGGTCAGCCGGAACGGCAAAGTCTACTATTCGACAGGTTCCCTTTTCTTTTCTTTTTTTTTCTTTTTTTGTTGTTGACTGTCACTAGGTCTGGTCGTCTGGCCGAGATTAGATGATCCGTTTCAGTATTATTATTATTTGACTTGATGGTCTTTTATTGGAGTTTGAGTTACAGCAAGTCACCTCGAATCTCCAGGACTCTTCTCAGTATTCTGGTTGATCTCAATAAGACAGTAGTTTGGATGGTCTCCACTCGTCCTTTTATTTCCAAGTCCTGAGGTTCTTATATCAGTCCTTTGGTGACAGTACCAAGAGCACCGATTACAATTGGTGTAAACGTCACTTTCATGTCCCACACTTTTTTCAATTCCCAACCAAGGTCCTTCTTTTCACTTTCTTTCAATTTTACTCTATGTTCAGCCAGGACAGCAAAGTCTACAAATTTGCAAGTTTTCTTTTTCTTTTCTTTTTTTTTTTTTTCTTTTTTTTTTTTTTTGATTAATATAAGGTCTGGTAGTTTCGCCGAGTTTAGATGATCTGTTTGTAAGTCAAAATCCCATAGGAGTTAGTGTGTCGCATTCTCCGGGACAGATGCTGGGTTGTGCATATACCATTCGTTCGTATGGACAAATTTCATTTTCTTGCACAATTCCCAGTGGATCCCTTTGCGCACCCAATCGTATTTAGTCTTATATTGTTTCCGTCCTAATTTGCCGCATTCGCTTATTATGTGATTGATCTTCTATCTGTATTACCATACGATCTATATTCGCTGATTTGATGCGTTTTATCTATTCTTGCTTTGATCTGATTGGTTCTTATTGCATTGTTTTGTGCTGCTATTTCCGTCTTACCCTTACCTCAACACTTATATTGTTATCAAGCAGCTGTCGATGAGGTTTTATAAACGACAGGATTACAAAACGAACTAAGTTTTGTACCCAGTCAGACAGAAAATAAAACTGACATCTATAATCTGATTACTTAACACAGATGACCAATCGTATACTAAAACAAATCATGAAACTAACTAGACACTTTTTTTTTAAATTAATCAGGATTATCTATCTATATAATGAACAGTAATTTTTTTTCAGTTTGTTTCTTCCCTTGATCTTCAGTCCATAACTTCTACTATAGTGTTGTATCTGTGCTCCCTTTCTTGGGTCAAAAGTATCGATCCCGGACATTTCTGCCTGGAACCAAAATTTAATATCTGTTCCTTTTCTACGAGGTGCATACGATAAGTTTCCAGACTTTTTTCGTATGGGCACTTTTATTGATAGTTTTAGAAGTCAACGGAACAACAATAGTAGCAACTTACCGGAGGTCCGATTCATGCAGACGTAATCTGTGGAATACCAGCAATATGGACGCTAGCTCGAGCTGAGCTGGGGGCTGGTATTTATGCACAAGCGTGACCAATCGGACGATTCAGCCAATCGCAGCCCAAGGAATGGATTGGCCCATATGCACAATGGAATCTGCCAGTGTGGCATAAATAGTCCTCCTCTTTCTTTAGAGGGACTGCTAGTTCTTGAAAAGTTGATCATTCAGCTGGACTTCGACTAGGACTCTATTCAAAGATTCAATAATTGTACACACATGAAACTCTAGTCCCCTTCGAAGTAATCTCCTCTGGCTGCAATGGTTCCAACAACTTCTGCAAGGCCCCATGGAAGTCCTATTGTGTGAGCGTATCAATGACCTTCGTCATAGCCTCTTTCATCTCCTCAATTGTCATAACGACAGTCTCTGAGCTTATGAAATAACCAAAAGTCACAGGGAGCAAGGTCTGGACAATAGGGAGGCTGAAGAACTGTCTTGATGCCCATCTTGCTCAAATAGTCTGTGACAAGGATGGAGTTGTGGACTGGTATATTGTCCTGGTGGAAATGCCGCTGAGCCGATTTGAAGAGTGCTGGCCTCTTCCGACGAAATCTCTTCCTGAACTCCCTTAAAACCTCAACCTAGTAACCCTAAACGTTTGGCCAATCAACTCTGGTGTTCTGACTTCCTTACTCCTCCCACACGTCTCATCATCCCTCACAGACTCCCTGTCTTCCTTGAATCTCTTATGCCACTCAAAAAAAAATGCAAGATGGTCGAAAAGCAGTCTGAAGCATTCCATACGTTTCTGTGGCATTTTTTCCAAGTTTAAAACAGAATTTTATTGCATATTGTTCTTCTAAAGTGTCCTCACGTCCAGATTGCATTTTTGAAAATCCCCACCTGTGACAATCAGGCTTTAGTAGGGTGTATTCCAATTGCTGCTGTAGCTGTTCTTTGGAACCTGAATTTATAGAAATTGGTCAGTCATCCCATACGGTGCATAGCACTAACATAGTGAATTTTGAAGAGTCTACGACAATTTTAAATGCCTGTACGGAAAAAGTTGGGAAACGTATCGTATTCACCGCGTAAGTCTTTGGGTAGAAGAACTAGGCGAGATTGATCCCGAGGTTTCCAACCCTGCCGCAGGATCTCCCTCATTTATCAAAGAGGGAGTTTCGAAGTAGTCTGGCGCTTGTTGCAGGGATGTGACCCGATCTTTTTTTAGCCATCTCTCTCTCTATATATATATATATATTCCAAAACTCTCCACACAAGCAGGATGTCATTCTATATCCATTGTAAGCAGACTTTAACAGGTTTGAATTTAGAGTTTTTCTTTTCCTAGAGTGATTGCCATACCAAGGTTAATGTGTCAAGTTTACCCGACTATTTGTCCATGACAGAGGGGAGAATAGTTGGGTTTGATCTTTTGCAGAAGAGCCCAACCACTAATTGAAGAATGAGTCAAAAATAACAGCCTCACCTGTCTGTAATTGAGTCAACCACATCTTCATTCTTCATTTGATTTATTTCGGACGTTTTTGTTTGGGTGGGGGTGAATCTCCTTAGGCTTTCAAGTCATGTTCATGTTCGCTTTTTACAAACCCATGGAATTATTTACAATCAATGCCTTTGTCATAATCGTCATGAAATGCACCTCTCAGCGTCTTCGTATCGATGGAGGTGTAGTTATTTCTCTAAGATAAGTCGAGCTGCGCGTCATCAGTTTAGTGTTAGGGTGGGGATGTATTACACTCACCAAACAGTTTACCATACGACCAATTTTGTCGAACCAGGATGTGAGGCTAGCATTCAAACCATTGAATCTTTCTGGCATCTGTATGATAAACGCCACTGTGGCACACATCGCAGAAAACGATCTTTTTACGCACATACTCAAAGACGTTTTTTTACTAAAACCTCAATTTTGTCTTATTTGGGGGGGTGCGGGGGTATTTTTTCTTTTTGGTGGTTCTCTTTTACAAAAGAACAGTCGCCAAGAGTATTAGCGCTATGTGGTGGAGGTGCCCGTGGTGTAATGGTTATCGTCGTAGAAAATGGACATGGCGACACGGGTTCAAATCCTAGACGAGACTGATTGCATTTCACATAGCACTAATACCCTAGGGAAAGGTAAGAATCCAATAATTCTCCCTCCAGCTATGGGTAAATAGTAGGGCAGACTAGGTTCTTCGGCCTTGGTGAGGCAACTAGTCTAGGAGAAGGAAAACTCTGAATTCAAACCTGTTAAACTCCGCTTAAAAATTGACCTTGTGTCATATCCTGCCCGAGTGGAGTGGTTGGGTAAATATGAGTATTAGCGCTATGCGAAAATCACACAGCCGCGCACAGGATTTGAACTCGAGGTGTCGTCTCGATTTCCTTCGCCACCAATTATATATATATATATATATATATATATATAATGTGTGTGTGTGTGTGTGTGTGTGTGTGTGTGTGTGTGTGTGTGTGTGATTGCATTTTTCTCAGCCCTACTCAAACCTACACTTACGTACACAAATGTATATGTTTTTGTTGGGAATAAATAAATTAAAATGAAACAAAATAATTATCGAAATATGCAGAAACTCACAGAGGCCTCTGATAGGAATAGGGGCGACGCATGCGCAAAGAAAAAGGACCGTCCCGACAAAAGGAGGAAGCTCATTCCCTTTCAGCAGTGACCAGCGGAATGATAACGCTTTGCTAACTGGTGAAGGATGCCGTGCCTTCATCTTTGGGCGACGCATTGGCTAACTCTTCCACTGGTAGTAGTCGTCTCTTTCACTACCAACCCATGACTAAAAACACCCGATTTAGACGAACTCCCAAAAGCGACTAACACGTTGTTAAAGTTTTAAATACCGAATGACACATATGTATCCAAGAAATGAGTTACGCATTTTTAACATTTTGACTGGAGGATTCAACCATTTCAATTGTATTCAGGGAGAATTTCCTATCCCACTGAGTGGTTGTTAGACCCAGAAATAAAGGAAAAACATAAAAATATGTCTTCGTCTCCTGTCTGTTACTATCTTCTTTCATATAATTCTTTTTGGACCTTCTTATCCAAGAAGTTACGGCAGCAAAACAAAAGTGGGATAAGAATAGAATAATCTAAAATGAAGTCAGACAGCAAACAGCAACACAGCTTACCCTGGGACACCATATTTTTATATGTATGTGTGTTCACCCAACTCACCTGCTACGGGGAGGATGTGACTCAAGATCAATTTTTAAATAGAGTATGTATTTACTCATCCCCCCACCGTCACGTGCAGGAAGTGACAAAAGGTCAATTTTTTAGCGAGTTTTCGCTAGTCTGCCAACACGACTATTTACCCATAAATAAGAGAGAGCAGATCGATTCTTGTCTTTCTCAAGGGCATTAGCACGAAATGAAACACAAACAGCTTCGTCGAGGATTTTAACACGAGCCACCGATTCCATTTTCCACGACGATAACCGTTACGTTAGTGCGTGTGTGTGTGTATATATATATATATATATATATATGCGTGTGTGTGTGCATACGCCAGTGTGCGATTACATTTTTCTCACAACCCGACTCAAGCTTACAACCTTTAATATGTGTGTGTGTGTATATGCTTGTGTATGTGCCTATATATCTATCCCACCCCACCCTCACAAACCGGATATCCAACCAAGGTCAACTTTTAAGCGAGAGTACAGCTGGTTTACTCATAGTTAGGGGGGAAATAAATCGTTTCATGCCTTTCCTAAATACATTAGCGAGATGTAAAACACAAACGGCCTGGTCCAGGTTTTGAATTGGATTCGACGAAAACATTTCCTGCTACACCACTGCGCCTCGATATATATATATATATATATATATATATATATATAGTGTGTGTGTGTGTGTATGAACATGTCTTTCAGCTTGACTTTTTATTATGCTCATTGGAATATTCCCAAGAATAATGGAACCGGTCATTGATCCAAAGTTTAGCCTGCCTTATATGTTCTTGGTTGGCACCATTTTCGTTGATATGACTGTAAGAGTCGAAGAGAAAATGTTATTTTTCTTTTTGTTTTCGTTGATTTTAGTTGGAGAGAACGGCTGGAATATGGCGAATGGAGAAAATCTGTGAAGTAGGCAGAGAGAGAGAGAGAGAAACAAGACTATATAGAAAGAAAGAAAGAAAAGGGGAAAAAGAAATATAAAGAAAAAAGACAAAGAAAGAAAATATAAAGAAACATATAAAGAAGACAAAGAGGGAAAAAAGAAATATAAAGAGAAAAGAGAAAGAGACAAAACCGAAGAAAGAAAGAAAGAAAGAAAGAAAGAAAGAAAGAGAACATAAAGAAATATACAAAGAAGACAAAGAGGGAAAGAAAGAAATATAAAGAAAAAAGAGAAAGAGACAAAATCGAAGAAAGAAAGAAAGAAAGAAAGAAAGAAGGAAAGAAAGGAAAAAAAAACATTTTTTAGTACAGGAAAGACAGAGTTTTAGGCAAAAAAACGTTCAGAAAAAAAAGATTTTTTTTAAATACTGAAAAGCAGCAAGTAAATTAAAATCTAATTTTTCCCTTTTTTTATTAATTTTTTACAATTACTCATTAAAGGCCGTCTTTGGTGGCCATTAGGTCTCATAACAAGTCTCATCTGATAAACATATGTATTATCATTGCTTATGCCTAAGAGGGAGCAGTCTCAAGTTAGAATTTAATTGCGACACATCATTTCTCCCAGGTTTCTCAACTCACCCCACCGCTCAGATTTAGCTCCTTTCCACTTCTGGTTTTTCGTCGTGGACGGGATTAAAGAAAATATGGAAACAAATTGCTAATGGGGATCCCAAACTATAGTTTGGCGGACTATTTTGAAAATTGAAATTGAGGCTGAGATAATTGTGTCCAACTCCAGGGGAATTAAATAGAGAAGTTAATGTTACATTGCTGTGTTTCTGTTGTGTAGGAAACCTTCCAACCGTCTTGAAAGGGAACTGTTCTGCTCATGGAGTTGATGAATGAAGGCTTCGAGTAAGAAGCCTATCAAATTGACATAGGGCAGTACGCTGAGCTAGTCTTACTACTCACACGACTTTTGTACCTTGTTATTACCAGCCTAATAAACCCTTTTTTATTGTTACATGTTATTTAGTGTTTGTCTTTACAAACCCCAAATTGACATCATAACAGTTTCCTTTAAGAATAGACTTCGAATATATATATATATATATATAGGAGGATATTTTTTTCAAACAGTAGGAAGAGAGACAATAATTTTTCTCTATTTTGTTAAAAAAACCTATACGTAATAGAAGTAATGACATCAAATTATTATCAAATAAGAGACAAAATAAGAATAGTGTAAGCTCTCTGTCTCTCTCTCTCTCTCTCTCTATATATATATATATATATATATCTCTCCAGACAGACTGTTTTGTTGTATCACAATTCTTCAGTGTGGCTAGACACGCGAGATGCTTCAGGCTGGGATCGAACCTGTGCTGAGTTTTCTTCAATCCGATATCTTATCGGAGAACTTTCGTCATTCTAAGCGTAAGCGAAGGAATTTTTTACGTTTATATTTTTTGCATATACGCTATCGGGAAGCGGAATGTTCAATTCATGAAAAGAGCTTTGCATTTACGCGTTTGCACCAACAGGCAATTCCACACTCGAGTACTCAACCACAGGGGTAGGGATTATATATATATATATATATATATATATATCAGTATCTTATAATGCCACAAGACATTGTAGGTTTGACGCCTCAGTTGGCAGTTCAGTAGTTTTTCTTCAGAATTTATATATATATATATATATATAGTTTTTTGGCAACTCAGTATTTTTTTAAAATTATATCCAATTCTGATTTTAAAAAGTATTGAGCTGCAAACAACCATTATGTATGTATGTATAATTCTAAAGAAAAAAGTACTGAGCTGCAAACAAACGTGTCAACAGATGATGACTCTGATTTCAGGCTTGGTTTCGGGGCCAAAGCATCATTGCCACGAACCTAGAGCGCCCCAGCAGTATTTCACAATATCATGAAAGATTGTTGGTTTCTC
>CAUZXS010002563.1:0-50000 GCA_963585895.1 Sepioteuthis lessoniana | reverse complement strand
AGAGCCCTTGGAACAATCCCAAAGAATCTAAAAAAGAGTTTAAGATCGTTGGAGATGCAGGGCGGATATTACGAACTTCCAAACCACAGCACTGCTGAGATCAACTAGAAAACTAAAGAAGTCTTGAAGAACTCATGAGACTTGCTGTCACTTTGGTCCCATCGAAAGTCACCAGCTAGTACTAGGGTGAAAACTCTCAAAGTATTTCGTTGACAATGAAGTTTTTCCCCCTAATAATAATAATAATAATAAGAAGAAGAAGAAGAAGAAGAAGAAGAAAGAGCAATAGACCAAATATTGTCGTTAAGGACTAAAAAAGAAAAACATGTCTACTAATTGATATGACAGAGCCAAATAGATAATAACATATCAACCAAAAATATTTTAAAATAAATACAAATACCGGGAAATAGAAATTGAAAACAAAAGTGGCTTCTTAGAACTACCGCCGTGCCAGTAATCTTAGTAGCACTGGGTATGACCAAAAAATGAACAGATAAACTTAGCCGATGTGATTTTTTTTAATGCACTTTGCGAAAATGCTTATCTCCTTAGGAGAGTACTATCAATGTGACTTAAAAAGTATTATCCAAAAGAGGCAGCAAAAAAACTACCTTTCCACAAGCTAGGTCTTGGATAAAGACCCGGTGAAGGATTGTAAAAAAAAGGAAAATAAAATGTTGAATTCTGCAATATTGTAGATTTTACCGTTTTGGCTGGCAACAGAAGGCGAAAATATAAACGAATACGTGGATCTTGCCAGAGTACTGAAGAAACTGTGGAGCTTGAAGGTGGCGGTGATACCAGTAGTAGTTGGTGCACTTGAAGTGGTCTCCAAGGGCTTAGAAAAGAAACTGAAGAAATCGAAGATTAGAGGGAGAATCATGGCTATCCTGACCACTACATTAAAACCGTCTTGAATACTGAGAAGAGTCCTGGAGAGATAAGGAGAGTTGGTGTTACTCAGTAACACCAAGTCTCTCCAGTGAGAGACCAGCATGCTGTTGTGAAAAACTCTAATAATAATAATAATAATACCAATTGCAGTTCGTGCCCTTGGAATTGTCCGCAAAGATGAGACGTTGAAACGATAGATCAGAGGAGGGATGGAGACCATCTAGACCACAGCACTGTTAAAATCAGCTAGAATACTTAGAAGAGTCCTAAAGACCTGAAGACTTCAGTGAAAAAACTCCGGTTAAAAATTCCCAAGGAGAAAAATGATAACAAATTTGTTTATATATATAACCAAGGGTTGTTGTTTTTTTGTTTTGTTTTGTTTTGGTTTTTTTTTTCAACAGCTCGGTAAAACTCGCTATCAGCTAAATAAACTAACATTCCCACAATGCATTTCCAGAAATTCACACATTCAATTCATATTTAAACAATTTTTTTTCTTCTACAAAACAGGACAACTCGTTAATAGAAATAATTGTTGTAAGGTTATTTTGTATTTGTTTGACATGATACTATGAAGCTCACATAAAAACCCTTGAGTTATTTTTGTGTGTGGATCTGTGAGTGTGTAACTTCGTCTATTAAATATACAATTCTTACCTTGAAAAGATGTATTTTCCCAACGGTTGGTTGGCCCTTCACAATTTTTTTTATTACTTCAACAATCACAGAGATGCAAATAATACATAATACTAATACCTTCTTTCTTACTTTTGTATAAAGCAATTCAGTTAATACTTATATGTTTCTCTCCCTCACCCTTGTTTTAAATACTATAAACACTTCCACTCCTTCAATCAACCTGACTGCTTGGATTATAACTGTTTTCAACAATGTAGCCTCTACAACAAAAAATCTACAATGATGTTTCCTACTACTACTACTACTAATCACAGTTGTTTGCAACTATGAATATTTCTGGTTTTAATCAATGACAGCCAGTAGCTTTAAAATCCTTTCATCAATAATGCTTTTCTCGGGGCAAACAAAACTAATTCGAATCCTTTTCTTGTCTATTTTGAGACTGAATTTTTGACATCAACGCTCGCGTTGCTTCTTAAATTAGTATCGGCAGCAAGCAAAAGAAATGAGCCACATATCTGGAAAGAGAGAGAAAACAAAAAACAAAATATATTATTATAATAATAATAATAATAATAATAATCAATTTAATTTTTTACTACTTGGGTGACTCCAAATTTCCGTGGGCTTACGAGCTAGTTTTTCGACGCGTATATCTCGTGACCGAAACTGTTCAAGTCGTGGCAGGTACCCGCTGAGATTAGTAATGTCGAGCTAGTTGGTACGCTGACATACTTCGATCCATGAGCGATTTGAAAGCCGTGCAGTGCGATTTCGAACTGAACTATAACGCCACAGAAACAGTCAAAATATTTTGGGAGCGAAACGTTCAAGAATTTTCACACGTGTTGCAAAGTCAGGTAGGCGTAAAATTGTAGATTCCGAGGCCGTGCACCAAGCCATAGAGGCAAATACGGCGAGTAGCCCTCGGAGAATATCCGTATCGTTGCTTGGCTGGTTGGTGTTTTATGGAATATCAACACTTGTGAGTTATTTTATGCCAAATCCTGTTATTATATATCTACGATTTATAAGCGAATAGTTTGTATGTAACTTTACTTTTAAACGAGTTTTTAGAACTCATTTATTTGCACACAGTTAAATGGTTTCAAGTATTTCTATCTAACACCAATAATTCGATTTAATATGAATCATTTGTTCGCACACAGTTAAATGATTTTATAATGGAAAGGTGGAACGGATTTCCTTCCCGTTATATTTAAAGGAAAATAAATGAATCGGAACGAGGTATCAAAAGGTTTTCAAGGGGGTTTAATGGCAGCCATTATGCTGCAAGTCTTGTAGGAAGGAAGAAATAATTATCGAGTTGAGAAAGAATCACAGCAGCTAAATGTCGGAGCGAAATATACGTCGCTGTAGACATGGCAAATATTGGATTGCTAATTTTAGAACAGGGGGGAATGTTCAGCCGTAGATGTGTGGTCCTGGTTGCTGTGGGAGAGAAGTAATCGCTGTCTCCCTAAAGGTTGTCCAGGAATGAAGTAACTGAATTGTCAGAGGCGGAATTAATTCGTCAAATTCATTTTCAACTGGGAACCCCTGGGTCTAAAAGGGTGGACCCAGAGGGTCCATGAACCAGACGGCTCTATCCTCACGGTGGTGAGTTGCTGCTGATAAAGGCGCGGACAGAAATACGTCCGTCCAGCTCGAAAGATTTTGAGGAAGAGGTAGATTGGTGCTTTTCATCGTCTTTGAATTGCCCGGGAAAGGTCCGGGCAAATGAAATAAGTCATGCTCATTGAGTGAAAATATTAGACGAGACCAACGGTCAAGTTAATTTACGCGCCAAACAAAATTTCGAAGTTTTTTTCGTATGTATTGCTATTTAACGTGAGTAATTTTATAAATCAAGTATTCCTGTGAAGACAATCGAAAAAGAAAATAATCCCTAAGTGATGAATCCATTATAAAGGAAAGTCAACATTTAAACGTTTCGGTTTTGATATAAAGGAATTTTGAGGGAATAGAATTCGCAATATAAAGAAAACTAGGGGAATAAAATTTGATATGAAGTGAGTGACACCAAAGTTTAGCAACTAACTGGGTAATGTTTTTAGGGGGGCTTTAATGTGCAATTTTAGCAACAAGGCCAATTGTGGTCTGCCCTGTTACGTTAAGAAGAAAGGAAAATAAAGGAATGTGGACGAGAATATTGATGAGTTTCAACAAGTTTAATGACAGTCAGAAAGATAACCCTTGTACTGTGAGTCGTACAAATGGAAGAAAACAGTAGCGAATGTTAGAGCAGGAATTAAGCATTCAACCTGAAGTTTCGAGGTCCAGTTGGTATAGGAGGAATGAATAAATGATAAAGGTATGGTCTCTTAAGGAAAAAGTGTCCCATGGTTGAAGGCGCTCTACTCATGTTGAATGTTAGTCTGTTCTGCTGCTAGAATGAGTGAGGAAGAGTCTCTGTCTGTCCTGCTCGAAAAATATGTGAGGAAGAGACTGAGAGAGCGTTTGCACGGCCTTTTATACAACCGGGGAAAGTCATCCGAGTAGAATGGCTTAAATCATCCTCATTGGACGAAAATATAAAATCGAAACCTCAACAGCCAAAATAATTTCCGCACTAAATAATAATTTGAAATTCTTTCTTTCTGCTGCACAATATTAAATTGTAACTTCAGACGGTAAGTTTAAGCAGTAAGTTCAAACGGCAAGTTTTAACAGTACGTTGCGCAGCTTTCTAGTTCGGATACTGGTTCGAAAAGATCACACAGACAATAAAGTTTTTAAAAATGAATTTTTTACAAGGAAAACAAGAAAGAAAGGGATAGAAAAGATAAAGTATTGCAAATTTTAGTGTAATTTGCTGGAACTTATCTGAGAGAGTGTCCGGGAAATAAACTTCTTTGAATTTGAGTATTTTTCATTTCTTTTTTGGTTTTATCGAAATGTTTCAGAGTTCTTTTAATTCCGAGTCTTCTGAAAGATTATTTTTTCAGCAGAATTCTCGGTTGAATTTTCTTTCAGTTGTTTAACTTGGTAGAATTTCAGTTGTGGACTTTGATTTAATTTTACTTTTATTTCTTGGGAAGCTCCATTCAAGAAGCGAATGACGAAACCCCACTGCTGGCTAATTTTTCCTGCCCTCAGTTTGGTCCTGGAATTCGTACTGAGGGTCCTAATAGTAGTTCTCGAGAAAAAGTGGAGGTAGCTTTTTGGTGCCATTTTGTATGGGATTACTTCTCCCTTTTCCACTATGGCCAAATCAAGTGCCGCACGTGGTCAGCTTGATTTTTTTTCTGAGAAATAGATTTTCATAAATAAACCTTCACCTGGACTTTAAGACTTTCCTTTGTAATAAATCCATGACTTTTGGATTTACTGCATATTTTGGAACGAGCCGCCGCAGGCATTGGCCTCCATGTCAATGCACACAAAACAGAATATATGTGCTATAATCAAACAGGCGACATCTCCACAATAGACGGAATCCCTCTGAAACTAGTTGACAAATTCACCTACCTAGGAAGCAGCGTCTCATCAACCGAAAAGGACATAGACATGAGGCTAACGAAAGCATGGACAGCTATCGATAGGCTATCGATCATATGGAAATCAGACCTGACCGATAAAATGAAACGCAGTTTCATCCAGGCAGCGGTCGTATCGATACTGCTGTATGGATGCACTACTTGGACGCTAACAAAACTGCTGGAGAAGAAGCTAGACGGCAATTACACAAAAATACTGCGAGCAATATTGAACAAGTCCTGGCGGAAACACCCCACAAGGCACCAACTATACGGCCACCTGCCTCCTATCACGAAAACTATCCAAGTTAGACGAACCAGGATACTGTTGGAGAAGCAGGGACGAGCTCATAAGTGATGTATTCCAGTGGACCCCCACATATGGCCGAGCAAAAGCAGGACGACCAGCTCGATCATATATTCAGCAGCTATGTGAGGATACGGGATGTAGCCCTGAAGACCTGTCAGAGGCGATGAATGATAGGGAGAAGTGGCGAGAGAGGATCAGGGGTATCCATTCTAGCTGCACGACATGATAATGATGATGATGATTTTCTTCATACTGTCGGATTCATTACTATTATTTACTTCCATGTTTTCTTATGTAAGATAAACAATTTGCCGACTGTTATATAGTTTTAAATATTAATAATCCTTAGTAAAGGATCCAACAGTTCTTTTTGAGCCATAGATGAGACCCTAACAGGTACTTCCATTCCAGAGTGTAAGCGAATCCAGTCCTTCAAACTTTAAGTTTGACTTTTCTTTTTTCGGTCTATGCGCAATAAATACAGTGTGGGGTCAACTAATGCAACGAACGAGCAGATGCACTGCAAAACCGTTTCGTCTAATCGTTATGTTTCCTTTCTTCTTTTGATGATACACCAGCCTTTGTGTGTTATTTAATGCCAAAGCACTCATTGTCTTTATTGGGAATCCTTTTGAGGGGAGGCTTCTTAATCTGAGAATTAATTTTTATTTATCGCGGACTTTTTGTCCTCATCTTGGTAGTTAGTTTTTTTTTGTTGTTGTTGTTTCTTCTCACTACATTTCGGCCAAATTTCACCTCTGGCCTTCTTCAGGTGATTAACAACAGCATTCCTATCCGAGGTCGCGGTTAATCACCTGAAGAAGGCCAGAGGTGAAATTTGGCCGAAACGTAGTGAAAGAAGAAACAACAAAAAAAAAAAAACACCAAGATGAGGACAAAAAGTCCGCAATAAATAAAAATTAATTCTCAAAGCACTCCTTGTTGAAAAAAAGTAGTGTTACTATATTCAATGATTCGCTTGCTATTTTTGTTTTGTGTAAATGAAAAAAAATCCTTAGAACCCAATAGTGATCTATGATTTTATATTAGGGTTGGGGTTTGTTTGTTTTTTGTTTTTGCATAAATCGTACCTCCCCTCCCTCTGTGAACCAGTGCGAGATTAATAATACTAATTCTCGTACACATATAGCTCTCAGTCGTGTCATTGTTCCAGTGATAGCTGTCTTGTCATCAGCTTTCTTAAAATTACTCTCGTTGTTATTAAGACAAGATTTTTTTATTTCTAAAATCCATTTTCATGACAATAGTTGTTTTCTTTGTTTAATGTCATTTCAACCTTCCCGGGTTATTTGATTCCTAAGCCATCCTTTTAAAAGGTCAAATAGATTTAACATTTAAACTGTGCACAAACAAATGAGTTATGCTAAATTGGAATAGTTTGAAATAGAACTGTTTGCTCACTTAACTGTGTGCAAACAAATGACTAATTGACTTATTAGTGATATATAGCAATATTTGGAACCATTTAACTGTGTGCAAAAGAATGAGCTTAGGCTCGTTTTTACGTGTGGGAATGAATGAAATAAATAAATACAAAAATAATAATTTCCCAGGAGGCCTCTGACAGGAAGTTCGATCCGCGAGTGTCAGAAAAAGACAGGCTTCCTAGCACCCCAAAAGAAACTCTAAGCCGCTGTTCTCTTTACACGTTCCTACTGGACAGACGGTTTTTCTGGCTCGTGAAGAAATTTCCTTACCACGAGATTGTTGTCGACCTATAGAATAAAGGTTAAATTTAAAGTATACTTGTCTTTGCCTTTTACCCACTTTAACTTCAGGGCCAATAAGAACGTCGACCCCTGCAAATTTGACTGCTGAAAGGGCTTGTCGATAAATAGCGAAAGTCGAGTCATACTACTGGGCTGCGTGGACAGAAGGTTCGCCTCTAAAAAATAAAAGTGGAAATACAGTCCTTCTTTAGCCTGAAATAGGCTTCTGAAGATAATCTACTAGTTATATACAAGCGTGTGGTTGCAAGAAAAATAAGACTGACAAGAAGATTTAGTTTATTTTGTTTATTGAATAAATGAAATAAACAAGCGGATGAAACGGCTGACGGGGGATTGTCAATTCGGCGACAAGTGGTTGCTTTGATCTGATCGGACGGTGTTGTCGGGTGATGCTCTTAGGACGGCCGGCGATTCAACTGGCATGCTTGGCCCATTTATATGTTCCCAACTTCAAACACCGGCTCCAGAAAATACTACTTGTGGAAAAAGAATGATTGGTTGAAAAGAAGACCTTTTTTTATAACAGAATTTTCTGGGGATTTTGGATAGACTATGCGTGGAGCCTACGCGCAGAAGCCATGATTTTCTCAAGTTGACACTGGCTGTTGTTGGGTCAACATCCAGTAGCTGTTATTTTCTTCTAAAGTGTCGATGTCTGTGGGTCTGTGTTTTGTGTGTTTTAAAAGTTAGGTGTGTGAAGAGTTAAGTGGATGAATCAGAAGAGATTTGATGTATTTTACTATAACACCAGTAATTAACCAAACCAAAATGGACGACTACGAACCACGACTAAAATCATCATCATCATGTCGTGCTGGTAGCACGGATATCCCTGACCCTCTTTCGCCACTTTTCCCTATCGTTCATCGCCTCAGGCAGGTCTTCAGGACAACATCCCGTATCCTCACATAGTTGCTGAATGTATGTTCGTGCTGGTCGTCCTGCTTTTGCACGGCCATGTGTGGGGGTCCATAAGAGTACATCACTTATGAGTTCGTCCCTGCTTCTCCAGCAGTGTCCTGCATGTCTGGTTCGTCTAACTTGAATAGTTTTCGTGATAGGAGGCAGGTGGCCGTACAGTTGGTGTCTTGTGGGGTGTTGCCGCCAGGACTTGTTCAAGATTGCTCGCAGCATTCTTGTGTAATTGCCGTCTAGCTTCTTCTCCAGCCGTTTTGTTAGAGTCCATGTAGTGCACCCATATAGCAGTATCGATGCGACCGCTGCCTGGAAGAAACTGCGTTTCATTTTATCGGTTAGGTCTGATTTCCATATAATCGATAGCCTATTGATAGCTGTCCATGCTTTCGTTAACCTCGTGTCGATGTAAAAAAGGAATTGTGACTCTTATCCACCATTTATATCACTGCTTTTCTTTTAGAAGATGGCTTTGGCATTAAATAACTCACAAAGGTTGATATGCCATTAAACAAAAGAACCAATGTAAACAACCTATGTGATGAGCAAAATTTGAATCGCAACCGATTGCCAAGGGAAATAACTCTAGGTTTTTTAAAACGAGTTATGTACCTTGAAAAAAATTTTTCATGTTTATTTAATATATATACTATTTTCTAATATATATATATATATATATATATATATATATATATATATATATATATTATTTTCATACTTATTTAAATGTGTGGAAAATTCGTTACGTCACCACAAAAACACATTCAACAGAAGAATATTTCAACTAATCTGCAACGCCTAAATAAACTTTTTTTGTTCCCTATCGGGAATTTAAACTGTGAATTCAGTAAATTATCACGTGAGTAATACTTTAGGACTAAAATCATCTCCAACGTGGACTGGTGGGTCAGTGTTGATGATGTTTTCAGTCTTTGTGAGTTTTTCACAACAGTTTTAATTGATGGTCCTTCATCGAAGGCTGAGTGACAGCAAGTCCCTTCAGGTCTCCAAAACTCTTTTGAATATTCTTGCCAATCTCAAAAATGTTTTGATCTCTGTCTATATTTCTGAGATGAGGTATTTTGTACATTATTTACATTTTTCGGGCTATTGTCCTCATCTTTATCGCCATGTTTATCACAACGTTTCGGCCATTGTACGCTCCGGCCTTCTTCAGGTGGTTGGAATGTCGAACTTAACCCTTTATTTCGCTTACCGGTGTAGACTGTTCTAATTCCACGAGCCATGTTTAATGGATGTCAATTATCAGTTATCTCCCGTTAATTTCCCCCTCTGAAAGTTCTCCATTGCCTTCAACGAGTATTGAGCTCACACTCTTTGGGTATGTCACTGGATCTAACCAACGCCTTTATATACTGTCTTTGAGGACATCTGTGCGTGAATTTCTGGGTATTATAAACCTCATGTCTTTAGCAACGGTTTTTACCGGTGCTCATATTGCAATTTTGCTGTTATCTTTGCATTGCAAATATAAATAATATTTAGATCTGTAGAGTCTCGATTCTTTATCTGATTTCCAATTGACACTCTCTCTTTCTCTGGCACCCACAATTATTGGTATCACTATAGGACTTACACTCCTATAATTTAAAATGGGCGGTATGCCACTTGTTCCCGAAACAAAGATGGCGGACGCACATAAACAATCAGTCTCAGGAAGTCATTGGCCAGGAGAACCACGTGATCAGTGCTTAAAACTACGTCCTCATTTGAATTTTGTCCCGCGTTTTTTGGAGCCGATTTCAAAACACGTATTTTCTATAAATATTTCGTCTTCAAATACTCTTTCTTTTTTTCACAATTTCACTTGTAGGGCTAACACACTCTCTCCAGTGTGACTTCCAGAGAGAATACTATCACTCTCTCATATTCACCAACAGCCGTCAAACACCACAAAATGTATAAGCCATGCAAAAATTCCTTTCCTCAGTATACCTTGTCCGTGAGATTTTTTCCAGCCTCGAAAACAGTAATTTCGTCGAACCACAGAAAGAAACGAACATTTAAAAATACATAGTCAACATGTATCAGACACTTTTATTATTTAGTCCTTTTTGTAGTTTTTAGTTGTGTTAGTCTCTCACACACACAAAGAATATTTTCACGAACAACAATAGAACCATAGTGATGTTTTAAATGTTTTCATTGTATGTATTGTTAAGATATAGATTTGTTTTGTTTATGTCACCTTGTTTTGAATGTTCCTTTTGTCCGCGCCGTTTCATATCGTTTACACAACTTTCATATCATTACATCTTTACTATATTTGTCTCTATGGGCCCTTTTTTCCCTTTTTCCAAGTATAAACAAACATAGCATACCACTAAACATATACCAAACTACAACATAAATTTTGGGGGACCAAACATATCTACCAAATAATATACCCCCCTACATCACTGTTACTTTTAGCTTTTTCCGTTCTCAAGCAAGGTCCAAGTATGTGCTTATCATTTTTCTTTCTTAGCTGATGGTCTTTCACTAGAGTTTGAGTGACAGCAAGTCTCCTCAAGTCACCAGGACTCTTCTCAGTATTCTGACCATTCTCAATAATGCTGTCGTTTGGATGGTCTCCATTCATCCGCCAACTTCCAAGTCATCCAGTCCCTTTAATAATTCTTTAGTTACTGTGCCAATTTTATTATTTACTCCTTTAGAGTTTTTCACATCAGCGTTAGCTGATGGTTTTTCACTGGAGTTTGAGTGACAGCAAGTCTCCCCAAGTATTCAGAACTTTTCTCAGTATCCTGATCGTTCTCAATAATGCTGTTGTTTGGATGGTCTCCACTCGTCTGCCAACTTCCAAATCCTCCAGGCCCTTTAATAATCCATCAGTCACTGTGCTGAAAGCACCAATCACAATTGGCACAATCATCACCCTCATGTTCCACAGCTTTTTCAATTCTCTGGCAAGGTCGAGGTACTTATCCTTCTTTTCATATTCTTTCAGTTTTATTCTGTGGTCAGCCGGAACAGCCAAGTCGACAATTTTGCAAATTCTCTTTTCTTCTTCTTTTTTTTTTTTTTTTTTTTTTGATTATTGTAAGATCTGGTCTTCTGGCTGAAATTAGGTGATCCGTGAGTATGTCAAAGTCCCATAGGAGTTTATGCGTGTCATTTTCTAGGACTGGTGCTGGGTTGTGCATATACCATTTGTTGGTATAGTCAAATTTAAATTCCTTGCACATCTCCCAGTGGATAACCTTGCTCAATTATTTGTTTGCTATACCCCCTTGAGCATCTCCCCTTTCTACGATCTTCTCACATCAACTTTTTAAAGAAAACAATCTTTGCACAGATCTTGTGCAATATTAATAAAATATTTATAAGTAAGTAAAGTTGGCGACCATAGTCGAGGGTAACCCGAAGGCTCCCTTTTCAATAGCTACTACACCAAGATGTAGGGGAGGGCGCTACTCCTTCCCTGGATGGCTCTACTTTACCCTTGATCCGCACCTTATAATGCTGAGTGTTAAGCAAGGAGGCATCAAGTACCATTTTTTGAGTCTTTGGTATGACTCGACCTGGGTTTGAACCCAGGTCTTCCGGGCCATATTTCATCCAATAGTCCTCAAAAATACCTTCTTAATTTCTTTTTCTTATCATTATTTCTGAATTCATCCAATTCAGTCTTTAAATTTTTTACTCTTCTGTTTTTGTTTTTTTTTTGTTTGTTTTTTATCCGAATTGTCAACTTGTTCCAAAAATTTATTATACTATTAATTAAAAGAAAAAAATATTGGTGAATAGACTTAGTTTTTGAAATCTGTCTTAACAGTAGATGTTTTGTTTTTTTTTACTATTTGTCCTTAAGCTGGAAATTTTCTGTGATTAGAAATTACATTATTTTAAAAGTTTCAATAAAGGTCACCTCTCATTCTTTTTTTAATTAAGTAGTTTATCCAAACTTTTTCAGTCTCTTCCTATGTAATGTAATGGCCAAGGGATTTCGGTTCATGCCTTTGAGTTTAGTTAGGCTGAGGACCTTTCGGCTCAGCACATGGGTTAGTTAGGTGCAAACATTGATGCAGGTGTTAACGCGGGCGCGCGAAGGTGTCACTCAGATGTCACAATAGTCCGAGACGAAACGGGTGACGGAGTGCGAGTGACGTCACGCACCGGAAACGCGCAGAGGTTTGTGGAGAATTGAAAGAAAGTTAGAGAGTTAAAAACTAGACGCCAAACGAGGAGGATCGACTTTTGGAGCTCGCAGACGCGAGGCGAACTTGCGCCCTTTGGGGGCCGCTCGAGATGGGGGCAAAATGAATAAGACAGCATAGAAGATTGTGTCTCTCCTCTTTATGTCGAAACCTTTAACTCAAAGTTAATAAAAAGGTTTCGTACCTGAACAAGAAGTCGTTACGTGTTTTCGAATTCCGAGATTCCTATGTTTTTTATATATTCTATCGTAATGAACATTATATGTCCATTTCGCACATGGCGTTAATTGGGAATATGGCACAACTATAGCTGTAATCTTCTACGTTTTTTTGTTTGTTTTTTTTTTTATGCCTTCCAATTTCCATATTACACTCCTTCTTTGTTAGAACATTGGAGTCCAGGCCTGATTACAATATTCAACATATGATATTAGGATTTTACATCGTTTTAAAACAACATTTTAATCCAGTCAGCTGGGGCTGTAGAAAACACCGACTGCTTCTTTGTAGAGTGGTAAGACCCCACACCAACGAGTGTCCTGGATATGACACTGAACAATCTGATGATGAGGTTTCAGTAATGCTGGAGCTTTGGGGAATGCAGAGTACCCCTTCATTGCCATCACTCGCAGGTCCACTCTGGCTTGGAGTGGTAGCTCCTGATTAGGGTCCTATCTATGGGTTAAATAGAACTAACTGCATATTTATGCTAAACTGAATTGTTTGAATTAGAACTATTTGACTAAACTGAATAGTTTGAAATAGAAATGTTCTTGACAATTAAACTGTACTTACATTTAAACTGTGTACTTATGCTAAACTGAATTGTTTGAAATGGAACTGTTTTTAACATTGAAACTCTACTTACACTAAACTGAATTGTTTAATATGGCACTGTTTTGACATTTAATTGTGTGTAAACAAAATCTGTACTTCTACTAAACTGAATTAGCTCTGTTTGAATGAATCGAATAGCTTGAAATAGAAACGTTTTTGACAATTAAACTGTGTACTCACGCTAAACTGAATTATTTAAAATAGAACTGACTATTTTCATAAAAATGAATTTGGTGTTAAATAACCTAGAAAGGTTGATATGCCATAAAACCCAAACAACCAACAACCAACCAAAACAACATTTACCTCCCTTGAAATAATATTTCTAATCATCCAGCCAATTATTATAAAGAGTACATATGACTTCAAGCTTTAAACGTATCGTCAAAACTAACCACCCCCCAAATCGCATTCCATACGTATTTTCGATTTCCAAGTTGCTTGATTTATATACAACTTTAATATTTCAGGATCCTACATGTAATACTTCACATTTTTCTATGTTAGATTTTAATTTTCAAATATTTTTCCAATATGAAAACCACCTTGTGAGCTGAGGCTATAGAATATATCAGCTGCATTTCTGCACCGAGCCAGTGGGGTGGAGATCTCACCCCACCCCGACCCAATGAATGTTCTGAGTAGGATATTAAACTGTATCTGTGGATGAAGCTTTAGTCCTGGGGTATTGGATAATGCGGTATAGCTCTTCATTGCCATTACTCCCAGGTCCACTCTGACCCATCTATGGGTAAAAATAGAAGTGTTCAATCTTTTACTAAGCATTAATATTATTTGTAATTTGAAAATATACAGCAGTGTGCAAATTATTTATATTACATTGGAATACTTGGAAGTAAATTATAGTAATGAATCCGACAGTATGAAGAAAATAGAAAAACGAAATAATCCAAAAGTGATCAATTCATTAAAAAGGCAAAGTTTAAATTCCTGATGAAGGTTTACTAAAACCGAAACATTTTAATGTTGACTTTCCTTTATAATGAATTCATCACATTTGGATTTTTTTGTTTTTCTATTTTCTTCATAGGAATACTTGTAAATAGGATTGCCCATGTTAAATAGCAATACTTGAAATCATTTAACTGTTTGCAAATAAATGATTAAAATTAAATCAAATTATTTGTGTTAGATAGGAGTACTTCAAACCATTTAACTGTGTGCAAATAAATGATTTCTAAAAACCTGTTTAAAAATAAAATTACTTACAAAATATCCACCTACAAATCATATATATATATATATATATATGGATGCACTACATGGACGCTAACAAAACGGCTGGAGAAGAAGCTAGATGGCAATTACACAAGAATGGTGTGAGTAATCTTGAACAAGTACTGGGGGCAACACCCCACAAGACACCAACTGTACAGCCACCTGCCTCCTATCACAAAAACTATTCAAGTTAGACGAACCAGACATGCAGGACACTGCTGGAGAAGCAGGGACGAACTCATAAGTGATGTACTCTTATGGACCCCCACATGTGGCCTAGCAAAAGCAGGACGACCAGCATGAACATACATTCAGCAACTATGTGAGGATACGGGATGTAGTCTAGAAGACCTGCCAGAGGCGATGAACGATAGGGAAAAGTGGCGAGAGAGGGTCAGGGATATCCGTGCTACCAGCACGACATGATGATGATGATATATTTATTAACCTACTATCTAACAGCATTCACAGTTACCAGGAAAAAAGAAAAAAAAAAAAACACCAGGATCTAGAGATAATAATATCTCGAATTACCGCCCGGGGGAAAAAGAAAAAATATCACAGGATAAAAAAAAGAAAAGGCCAACTTCGGCGTACCAGAGATATGCAATCAGTCGGTCAGAAGAAAAAGAAAACTCACCATAAAATACTACAATGCTACAATTACAGAGAGCGCGCAATACAAAGTAGAGCCAATTACAAAAATTACATCACGAGTTGCGATTTAATTTTTATATATATATATATATATATATATATATAAAAGAGGTTTATGGTTCTTACTAGCTCATTTGGTGAGTTAAAGGAGGACCAAATGTTACAGTATTGTTCAATAGTACTCAGTATCAATGATAGAACATTTACAGATGGAAATATATATATATATATATATATATATATATATATATATATATATATATAATACTATATTACAGTTATGGTTATAAAAGTTTCTGCTAGACATCTACTTTATACTGTTAAACACTATCATAAAGATTCAGTTTTGCTAACCATAAAGACACAAAGTAAGGGACCTGCTTAGCATTATATATCTATAATAAATTGAACCCCCAGATAAAACTTTAAAAGTTTTAGAATTTTCAAAGACTATTGTGCTGAAAATAGGCTCTGTGATGATATTTGTAATGGCAGAATATTTAGTATCCATAATTGTAGACATTTTTAATTTTTTTATGACAGACAGACAATAAAAAAAATTGTTAGGAATTGTTTGGAACTTTTGACAAAAGTTTTTTAATGACTTTAAAGATGTGAAGACTTTATTCACATTAGAATAATTGACACAAAAAAAAGTCCAATAAAACAGAAAGAAAATCACTTTAAGCATCCCAAACTGAAATAGACGAATACAGAGGAGAAATATCTAAAATTGATGAAATAAGTAAAAGTATCAAAATGAAAACTAGGAAATCAAGAAAAATTAAAAGAAAATATGAGTTAATATGAATTGATAAGAATTCCAATTATAAAAAAAAAGTTGAAGCAAAAAAAAAAAAAAACAAGTAAAGGCCCTACACATCTAAAGATAAGATAAACGAGCAAAATTCTTTAGACCAAACAAAATATTTGAAGACAACCAAAAAAACTTCTATCAAGAAATGGAAAAAGAGACAATAAATGTAAATGGTTGGTTGGTTGGTTGGTTTTATCCTTGCGGATTTATTCAATGCTAAATCATGTTTATACATATATATTAATTAAGATTTGCAAATGAATAGTTTGTTGGTAATATTATTAAAGGAACCAAAGCTCATTTGTTTGCACACAGTTAAATGGATCCAAATATCGCTAAGAAAGTAAAGTTGGCAACCGTAGTAAAGGGTGACCTGAAGGCTCCCTTTTCCATAGCTACAACACTGAGGGTGCTACTCCTTTTCCTGGATAGCTCCACTTTACCCTTGATCCGTACCTTATAATGCTGAGTGTTAAGCAAGGAGAAATCAAGTACCATTTTTTGAGTCTTTGGTATGACTCACCTGGTCTCCTGGGCCATTGGCGAATGCTCTAACCATTATACCAATTTTGACACTGATAATTCTATTCAACATTATTTATTTATTTGCACACAGTTAAATGGTTCCAAGTATTGCTATATCATAATAATTATTCAACATTCAGTCATTTGCTTGTATACATTTAAATAGTTTCAAGTATTGAAAATGATGAAAGTGGAGACAAGATTAATGGTAATGTAGGAGTACTCCACATTCCCCAAACTTTAAGAATGCTGTGATAATATCAATTTTAAAGATTTGTGTGCAAATAGATAAAGATTTGTGTGCAAATAAATGATTAATATTAAATCAAATTATTGAAACCATTTAACTGTGTGCAAATAAAGGATTGATATCATATTTAAAAATAAAATCCTCCATGTAATACTTCACAATATTCAAGATATGAAATTAGGATTTTACATCGTTTTAAAACAACATTATAATCCAGTCAGCTGGGGCTGTAGAAAACACCAACTGCTTCTCTGTAGAGGAGTAAGACCCCATACCAACCAATAGTTTATTCAAACAGTTCTAATTCAGCTTATTCAGTTCAGTTTATTCAAACAGTTCTATTTCAGCTTATTCAGTTCAGTTTATTCAAACAGTTCTATTTCAGCTTATTCAGTTCAGTTTATTAAAACAGTTCTATTTCAGCTTATCAAACAGTTCTATTTTAGCTTATTCAGTTCAGTTTATTAAAACAGTTCTATTTCAGCTTATTCAAACAGTTCTATTTCAGCTTATTCAGTTCTGTTTATTCAAACAGTTCTATTTCAGCTTATTCAGTTCAGTTTATTCAAACAGTTCTAATTCAGCTTATTCAGTTCAGTTTATTTAAACAGTTCTAATTCAGCTAATTCAGTGTCATATCCTGAAAAGGGATGAAAAAAAAAATCATACGGTTGAAAAAAATCATTAAGAACTGTTGATCCAAACAGAAAAATCTAAGGATCGCTTGGATTGGTTGCTCTATGAATGGATTCTAAAAGTTCTAAACTTTTAAAAGATAACCCCAGTTATAATAACATCCCTGAAATGCAATATGGAAAGATGGCATACGAACATGAGATTAATTCACGAAAAAGGCCCGCTAAAAGCTAATAATCTGAATATTAACAATAGAATCTTCCAAGGAGATTCACTTTCTCCTCTTCTTTTTTGTTTAGCATCTGGTTGCCCAATCCAAACACTAACGGAATATAAAAAAAGGTTGTTGGTTGGTTAGGTTTTATGGCATATCAACCTTTCTGGGTTATCTAATGCCAAATCCATTTTTATGTAAATAATCAGTTCTATTTCAAATAATTCAGTTTAGCATGAGAACACAGTTTAATTGTCAAAAACATTTCTATTTCAAAATATTCAGTTTATTCAAACAGTTCTAATTCAGCAAATTCAGTTTAGTATAAGTACAGATTTTGTTTACACACAGTTAAATGTCGAAACAGTTCTATATTAAACAATTCAGTTTAGTGTAAATACAGTTTCAATGTCAAAAAACAGTTCTATTTCAAATAATTCAGTTTAGCATAAGCACACAGTTTAAATGTAAGTACAGTTTATCAAAAACATTTCTATTTCAAGCTATTCAGTTTTGTGAAACAATTCAGTTTAGCATAAATATGCAGTTAGTTTTATTTAACCCATAGATAGGACCCTATCAGGTGCTACCACAGGTGCTTAAAAATTGACCTTGTGTCATATCCTGCCCGAGCTGAGGGGTTGGGTAAATAGGATCAGGTGCTACCACACTGGGCCAGAGTGGACCTGGGAGCAATGGCAATGAAGGGGTACTCTGCATTCTCCAAAGCTTCAGCATTACTGAAACCTCACCATCAGATTGTTTAGTGTCATATCCTGGACACTTGTTGGGGTGGGGTCTTAACCCTCTGCAGAGGTGCAGTCGGTGTATTCCCCATCTGACTGGGCAAATAAAAAAGGCATGATAAAATAGGGCATTATATTCGTTAGAAAACATGTAAATACTATGGAATATTGGATAGAAACCAAAAAAGTTACCGGGGATGTCCTCGTGGTGTAATGGTTAAAGCAATGGACTGCGGAATCGTAGTAAGCGAGTCCGTACTCCAGTCGCGCTATTACTTTCACTTTCGGTCAATTACCCTTGGGAAAGGTATGAACCTCCTTATCCTCCCAGCAATGGGTTAAATAGTACCTCTACTGTTCTTCTAGGAGAACGGCTTTGGCATTAAATAACCTAAAAAGAGTTGATATGCCATTAAACAGAGAAAACCAAACAAACAAAAAAGTTACCCTCCTCAGGGACTTTGATATCCAAACTGATAGAAAATTAATGAGTAATAGACCAGATATAATGTTTAAGGACTATAAAAGAAAAAAATACCTTCTAATTGATATGTCAGTGCACCCGGAAAAGTATATATCGATCAAAGAGAATGATCATCATCATCATCATGTCGCGCCGCCTGCGCGGATATCCCTGACCGTCTCTCGCCATTTCTCCCTATCATTCATCGCTTCCGGCAGGTCTTCAGGATTACAACCCGTGTCCTCACATAGCTGCTGTATGTAAGTTCGTGCTGGTCGTCCCACACTTGCACATCCATGAGTGGGGGTCCACAGGAGTACATCGCTTATGAGCTCGTCCTTGCTTCTCCAGCAGTGTCCTGCGTGTCTGGTTCGTCGAACTTGTATAGTTTTTGTGATGGGGGGCAAGTGTCCGTATAGTTGGAGTCTCGTGGGGTGTTGTCGCCAGGACTTGTTTAATACTGCTCTCAACATTCTTGTGCAATTCCCGTCCAGCCTCCTCTCCAGCCGCTTCGTAAGCGTCCATGTGGTGCATCCATATAGCAGTATCGACACAACCGCTGCCTGGAAGAAACTGCGTTTCATTTTATCGGTTAGGTCCGACTTCCATATGATCGAGAGCCTATCGATAGCTGTCCATGCCTTCGTCAGTCGTGTGTCGATGTCCTTCTCGGTTGATGAGACGCTGCTTCCTAGGTAGGTTATCTAATGCCAAATCCTGTTTATACATTCATATCATTCCACTTAATATTCCATGTTAAGTGGAATATTTTAAAATGCACTTTGTGGAACAGCTCACTTCCTTAGGAAAATACTATCAATTCAACTAAAAATATCACCCAAAAGAGCCAGAAAAAAATCATGAATACATAAAATACATATAATCACAACCTTCCCTCATGCTAGATCTTGGGCAAAGACTCATTTAAGGATTGTAAGAAACAAAAGTAAATCTTAAACCTAAATAATAATAATGATAATAATAAACTGGTTGGTTGGTTATTTTGTTTTACGGTGTATCGACTCTTTTAAGGTCATTCAATTCCAAATTAAATTTCAAAAAATATTGTTTAGTATCAGTCTAGTTTTTTGTTTACACACAGTTAAATGTCAAAACAGTTCTATTTCAAACAATTTAGTTTAGCATAAGTACACATTTTAGTTCGATTTGAACCATAGATAGGACCCTATCAAGTGCTACCACTCCAGGCTAGAATGGACCTAGGAGCGATGGTAATGAAAGAGTACTCTGCATTCCCCAAAGCTCCAGCATTACTGGAGACTCACTATCAGATTGTTTTGCGTCATATCCAGGACAACCGTTGGGGGAGTCTGACCCCTCTGCAGAGATACAGTCTGTGTATTCTTCAGCCCTCCCCCAGCCTCCTTGGGAACTGGGTAGAATAATAAATTGGTTAAATCACTTAAATCTTTTCCTGAAAGCCAATACGCATCATTTAATTGTAGTGAAAGATCAAAGAGGACCTAATGGCAATGAAGGGATACTTGACATTGCCCAGATCTCCTAAACCAGAACCTTACCTTCAGATGCAGTTTAGTGTCATACTCAGGACACGCCCATTTTGGACGAGGGAGGACTCTTACAGTTCTGCTGGGAATACAACGAGAAATGCGTAGATACAATTCAGGAACTTAAAGAATATATAATTTTGTAAAAATCTACTGATCAGAAATGAAGATTGGGATTTTAGGCTTCTACGATACCAATGGCTCCCATGGCTTAGTTGGTAAAGCAGCTGGAATGGATAATCAGTGGAAGCTTATCTTTTACTATTGTCTGTGATGTATACTTTTGTATATTCACTGTTGTATGAATGATAAACTGAGTCGCACCATGTTAGACCAGTCTAAGAAATCGAAAGCACAGTTGTGTCCCTTGAACGGTAGAAATTCATTAGGGGCAGGGCGATTTCGCTTTTGGACTGGAGTAGCATTCTGAGTAGAGGTAGGTCGACCATGTGTCCACAAGGGCTGGGAAGTACTCTAAACAAGACATCACGTACTGTTGTATAGCCGTATACATATACAAATATATGCGGAAACATAGTCAACAATAATGACGACTTCAATGAATGAACGAATACACGTCTTTATAAAAATATAATCTCTCACGCTTTATTCTCGAAGGGTGATGTTTCTTGTGTGTGAGAAATGAGCTGGAGACGGGGACAGACTGCTATAATGACCCCAAGTTCTTATTCGACCATAACAGCACTTCTTTCTCATCTTGGCTGGGTTGCTCAACCGTGGGTCACTGAGGGCCACAAAGCCCTCAGTCTGCAAGCTGGTTCTCACGCTGCTGGCATCCTGTCTCCAACTGACTCGAACCGCCGCGGGCGCTTGGTTATATTATTGTTTAACGTCCACCTGCTTCCGCTGTTCTTCCGCTTATTTACACGGGTGCATCTCTTGATTGACGGCTCGGTCGAGGGTCAATATATAACAGTACCCAGCGGCTACTGTTAATATCTGGCCTGTATTTCTGTAAATAAAATGTTAACAGCCCATCCTTCTTGCTATATTTTTTGTTCTTTAGCATAAAGTACGTAAAGTTGGCGACCGTAGTTGAGGGTGACCCGAAAACACCCTTTTCAGAAGTTACTATACCAAGGTGTAGGGGAAGGCGATAGTCCTTTCCCTGGATTGATCCAGATTACCCCTGATACCAACCGTATAATGCTGAGTGTTAAGCAAGGCGGCATCAGGTACCATTTTTTGAGTCTTTGGTATGACTCGACCTCGAATTGAACTCTGGTCTCCCATGCCATTGACAAAGACTCTACTTACTTGGTTAATCCTCTAAGAACATGAAATTTTCTCAATTTCTATTTCCAGGTCTTGATATTTACTTATCTTATCATACTCGTTGACTGATATGTAATTTTCTGTGGGCGTTCGCATATCAGTTAGAAGGCATGTTCAGTCTGCCCAACTATTTTACTCATAGCTGGTAGGATTTATTGATTCATACCACTCCCAAGGGCATTAGCACTCTGTGAAATATGAAAAACCATATTCATCTCCAATCAGTCGGTATTATTTTTCTTATTGTTTTTAGATGCTAGTAGTCTTAATAGTAGAGTTATTTTTTTAATGACGCATTGTCAGACATTTTCTGTGATCTTTATAAATTGTACGTGCTTTTTAACTTTGGTGTGGTTGCTTCGGTTTTATGCCATTTCAACCACTATAGGTTATCTAATGCCAAATCCTGTTTACACATACTTATCAAATATATATGATTTATAATCGCATATTTGGTAGATAACATTTTTACAACCCAGGGCTCATTTGTTTGCACACAATTAAATGGTTCCAATTATTACGATCTAATACAAGGAGTTCTATTTGATATTAGTATTTTGTTTGTACACAGGAAGGCATGTTTTTCTTTTATAGTCCTTGACCATTATATCTGGTCTATTGTTCTTTACTTTTCGATTTATTTGCATTCCAAAGTCCCAAAGAATAGTAGCTTCTTTGGATTCTCTCATTTGATTCCCATTGGTGTTTATACCATTTTTCTTAATCCAATATTCCATAGCATTTACATGTTTTCCAATGAATATAATGCCCTATTTTATCACGCCTTAAAAAGCGCCACTCCTTCATTCTAAAAGAAGTAACTCCTCTTTGGTGTTCTTGTGAAAACCAACACACAGTAAAGCATATTTTGATTGAATGCACAAATCTTACCTACGCTCGAAGAAAGTTCTACAACGTCAACAGTATGAAGGAACTATTTGGTAATATGAATGTATGAACAGGATTTGGCATTAGATAACCTATAGTGGTTGAAATGGCATAAAACCGAAACAACCACACCAACCACAAAGAGCGCCAGCGAGTGGCTGGGTGCCCCGATGTGGCAAGGACCCGCAGCGAACCTTCTATTAAGTACCCTACAGCGGAGAAGTAGAAGAAATGTTAAGTGGGGCCTTGAAGATAACACAGCGTGATATGGTCTAGAGAAGAAGTAGTTATAGGTCAGTATGACAGGCTGTATTCGTCTCACTCTGTTTCTCTTACACCACAGAAGCTTTGACTACAAGAAGAATAAATAGAGATATATTTTTATAACCAAGTGTTGTGGGGTTTTTTCTTTCATCATGAGTATATAACAGAAATAGCTTAAGAACAAACAGGAAATAGCTTATAAGAAAACAGAAATAGCTTATAAACAAACAGGAAATAGCTTATAAACAAATAGAAATAGCTTAAGAACAAACAAGAAATAGCTTAAAAACAAACAGGAAATAGCTTATGAGCAAACAGAAATAGCTTAAGAACAAACATGAAATAGCTTATGAACAAACAGGAAAACAGTAATAAAGAAAATCAAGGAAACAAAAATGAGAAGAAGAAAAAACTACTTTGGGGATAGTTCAAGTGACAAACTAAAGTAAATTGCGAATGAAATGACTTTGACGAACTGTGAATGTCATGGAAACACGTCAAAGCAAAAATACATAATATGAAGGAGACTAGCGAATGTAAACTATGTGGTGAAAGGAGTCTAACTGTTAATCACAGGCTAGAAGCAAACTAGCACAAAAGGAATACATGACCCAGAGGGTATGAAAGGTGATCCCCTGGGAATTATGCAAGTGACTACTGACATTTGATCATACTACCAAATATGTATAAATCAGAATCGATCCAAGAAAAGGAGACTCGTAAAATTCTTTGGAGTCAGTGAATACAAACGGATCACCAAATCGCAACCAGAACATCTGACTTCATGTTGATTAACGAGAAGAATTTAGGGGAGAGTTTAGTTTTATTTGGTTTTGTTGGCTACTTAATGCCAAATCATGTTTTTACGTATATATCAAATATTTATTTACCCAACCCCTCCGCTCGGTCGGGGGGGGATATGACACAAGGTCAATTTTTAAGCAGAGTTTAACAGGTTTGAATTCAGAGTTTTCCTTCTCCTAGACTAGTTGCCTCACCAAGGCTGAAGAACCAGTCTGCCCTACTATTTACCCATAGCTGGACGGAGAATAATTGGATTCATTTCCCAAGGGTATTAGTGCTATGTGAAATGCAATCAGTCTAGTCCAGGATTTGAACTCGTGTTGCCATGTCCATTTCTTACCACGGGCACCTCCTTTTATATATATATATATATATATATAAACCAGTTGCCGTAATGGTCAATTGTATTAATTATTTCATTATCTGGATTGATCAGGCCGCGAGTTTTTCAGTTAGCTGTTAATTTAGCTAAAACCTTTGAGCGGAAATGTAAGTCAAATAGGAAAGTTCAAGTGAGTGTATTGGTGATCAGGACAGGAAGACCAAATGTAAACAAAACAGATTCATGTCTTATTACAAGTTTGATTGAGTAAACAGAAACACAATGAAGTTGAGGACGCGAGTGAGATGACGCAATAATTTAGTGAGATAACGTAAAACTACCTGAATTTAGACATATAAAAGTTTCTAAAGGTTTCCGTTGTCAGTTAGAAGTTTAGGCACCTCAGGTGGTGTAACGGTTAGCGAGTTAGACTAGCAAACCTACACAAGTGAGTTCGAGTCTCATTGGGTGGCCCATTCATTCGGCCTTGTGTCACATCGAAGCAAAAGAGCTTTGTAAATTACTAGAAGTTTGCGTTCAGAGAGTTAGTATTATATATTGACCCTCGACTGAGCCGTCAATCAAGAGATGCACCTGTGTAAATAAGCGGAAGAACAGCGGAAGCTGGTGTACGTTAGACAATAATATAACCAGGTGCCCAGACGGTTCGAGTTGGAGACAAGATGCCAGCGTGAAGAACCAGCTTGCGGACTGACGGCTTTGCGGCCCTCAGTGACCCACGGTTGAGCAACCCAAGCCAAGACGCGAAAGAAGAGCTGCTATGGGCGAGGAAGAACTTGAGTCAATATAGCAGTCCGTCCTTGTGTCCACTCATTTCTCACACACAACAAACATCACCCTTTCGAAAATAAAGTGTGAGAGATTTATATTTTTAGAAAAAAGTGTATTTGTTTGTTATTGAATTCGTTAATGATGTTTCCGCATATAAGTGTATATTTGTAAATGTACAAGTGCAATGAAAGAGTACCCCGCTTTCCCCAAAGCTCCAGCATTACTGGAGTCTCACTATCAGATTGTTTTGTGTCATATCAGGACACTCGTGCTATTGTATGCTTCGAACAGTATTTGTGGACTATAAAGCGACAATTTTCTCTAAGCATATTGGACATATTACTGTTACAGCAATACATTCCAATAAATGGTTGTTAATTGTTGTCAGAGAGTCCTTGTCTTTGCGTTGTCAACACCCAGGCAACTTTGTTCCAGCAAATCATCCCGATCGTTGTTAGAAGTTCCGGATGAATTGTGTCATTCTCTCTCAGTGGATCTTTCAAACACAACGTGGTCACAGAGAGAATTAATAAACAAACTACCCGGAAACACATTTGACACTATTACGAGGATAAGACCAAAGTAAAAGTACGGTGACAACTATAGTATTGCATTTGGTGCCGTTACCAGGATAAGACCATGGTAGTCGTGACCGCGATATTGTTACAATGGTGCCGTGCCAAAATATTATTACATTTAGTAACGTGCAGTATATTTGGTAACGGTGCCGTGCCAGCATAGAATTGCATTTGGTGCCGTACCGGAGATATTATTAAAATGGTACCGGACCAAGTCGACAGTGTTATAATTTGTAAACCCATTTTGTAGACGCACAATTATCAAACAGTTCTATTTCTAACAATTCAATTTAGTATGAATCAACAAAGTTAAATGGTTCCGAGTATTGCTATCTATCATTAACAATTCAATTAAACATCAGTAATTTTGTTTATACACAGTTAAATGATCAAACAGTTTTATTTAACAATTCAATTTAGCATTTATTTGCACAAGGTTTAAATATCCAACATTTCTATTTGACCTATAGATAGGACCCTATGAGGTGCTACCACTCCAGGCCGGGGTGGACCAAGGAGACTAAAAGAACTGGAGATGAAAGTTACCATTCCGAGCACAGCACTCTTAAAATCAGGTAGGATAATTGAAAGCGACCAACAGGTCTGAAGTCTCCTGGACTTGAATGAAAAATTAGCATTTATAGCAGAATTTTTTCTCAAGAATATATTCTTCTTGTATTTCATGTCATTTCTCTATTTATTCTATTATAAAATATAGCCTTGACCAGCGTTAAACTCGACGGATGAATTTGACAGGTTCATCCAGTCGTAGATAAAATCAACATAGTGTTATGCCGCCATGTGCCCAGCGGGCTTGCAGGGTGCTGTTCGTTCCCGCCAAGTCCACCAGTTAACGCAGGGCACAGACGTTGGCTGTGGTTTGCCGACGCTATTTAATGTCACAGATATCACCAACTCCCTAGCTGAACCACATTTTAAAGCCACCAGGTAGGTTATAGGTGAATTATTAAAAGTCAACACAGCTAACTGGCTAGCTTTTCCCCTCAAATACGAGGTCTTCGACAAATACAATGCTTCCGCAACAAAAAAAGGACTCTGAACTGCCTTGTTTGGGTTAACAAGATTAACAATTATATTCTTTTATTGAATAAAAGAAACAAACAAAGAAAAAACAATTCAGGTAAAAGTCAGGAGCAAGAAAGTCTTTCTGTATCTCGGGAGAACCTCTATGAAAATATTCGTATCCCGAACGAGGTCCCCATTTAATATCAGTTAATGGCGGAAGGTGAGAATATAGTTCGGTCTTTGGGGTTTAATGGTTGAGCTCGTGCTACAAATTTCAAGTTTATCATTGGGGGGAATATTCCCTCTTTTTTTTCCTCTATCTTATCAGGGCAACTCTTTCCTCCCGTAATTTGTCTTTTATTCGCGTCAGCATGAATGCAGCAAGATAAATTTGAATATACTTAAATTGTACGTTCACTTACTTGGGACTCCGTGGAGTTTATTCTTTTCCCTTTTTCCTCTCGTTATTGGGTTTCCATAACACGTTGGTAGAAGGATACACGTCTTATTTCAGATAAGACCAAGATTAATTATTGTCTCTTTCCTCGTGGACAAATTTTTTCTTTGAGTATTCGTTTAACGAGGCTTACCATACCTCGGAGTTTGAATTGATTCAAAGGAGAAGCTTTTTTTTTCTCGCAGTGTTCTCTGCGGGGCATGTCTTTGGAATTTGGTCTTCTTCCTTATCCCAAAATATGTTCTTAGCTTTTCAACGAACAAAAGACAACTGCTTATGTGTCTTCATCCTTCGACGAATAAACGGCAACTCACTATGTGTATTCACCCTTCGACGAAGAAACGGCAACTACTTAGTTTCCGTAGTTTGAAAATTTACCACTTGTTGGCTTTTTGACGGTTTTTTCATCAGTACCAATTATGGTCGCCGGTCTGCTTCTACGCTGACGCATACATGGCTAATCGGGAGTGGGGTTCTCCCATGCCCAATTCAGCTTGTACTAAGAGAAAGGGTTGAAGAGAAACGGCCCTTCTACTTCCACAATTCTGCTTACTACTATAGTCTGTTGATTCTTGCTGGCTACTAGAGTCGGCCGGCGAGCCGCACCTCTTTCCCCGACAACCCGGAGAATGTATGAGGGTGTCATGTTTCCTCGTCACACTGCCAGAAAAGCAGAAATGCGTGGGTGTAATATCCGAGACATAAAACATTCGTAGCTCTATGCCGTGACCAATGGAGACCAAGCATTGTTTGGGTGACGAGACGTGGCTATGTGTGTCGTGTGGGTATTTTAAGACAATATAAGGTCTAGAATTTTGGCCAAAGTTCAGTTTCCACTGGCTGTTCCGACTCCCGACTGCTCCTTTGTATGTGTGAACTCTCTTCGACTGCTCTCCTGCTCCACATAAACGTCGCCGTTGAAGAATAGAAACATGATATTATATTTTTTAATATACGTGTTCCTCGTTGTTGTCACAACGCAGTGGTAGTATGCAGCACTAATACGTTCGCTCTGGCAATAAATATGTTGTTAATTCGCTGTGAATTCTTTTATGTTCTTTTAGCATGAGGATATATAATATATTTCTCTTGCTACAAGAGTCTGAATTGTGTTTCTCACACTCAAATGATTATGGCGGTAAGTTATGGCACACAGATATGACGAAGAGAAATTTTTCATGTCGCTATTACCATTGCCCAGTCAACCACACCTTCCTAAAGGTATTGGGGCAACGTGAAATATAAAAAACTTTGTCCATGATTTGAACTCGGGTCGCTGTGACCATTTCCCTCGACTGAACGCTTTCAAAATTTTGTCACTTTTTGAAAAATGATAATATTGATTTATGTATATATATATATATATCATCATGACGTGACGCCAGCACGGATATCCCTGACCCCCTGTCACCACTTCTCCCTATCGTTCATCGCCTCTGGCAGGTCTTCAGGGCTACATCCCGTATCCTCTCAGAGCTGCAGCATGTATGTTCGAGCTGGTCGTCCCGCTTTTGCTTGGCCATATGTGGGGGTCCATATATATATATATGCTTTTCAGAAAATCATATAGAAATTAACATTTTTTCAAGTTTGTTTACATAAAGAAAATATAAAACAGAATTTTAACTCAACACAACAATTACATTTTCTCATATGAAAAAAAAAAATTGCTAAAAAGAAAAAAAATTTTTTTTTAAAAGCTTTGAAATAAAAAACCATTTGTATTTCTGATATAGCTTTGAAGGCGTAACCTCGATCCAAAATAATAACTCGATTGTTTGCAAGAAGAATGTCGTCTTTATTGTTCACTTGAATTGTTGATGAACAACAGTAATGTAATGTTAAATCAAACGAAATGTATATTGAACTACCTGGTGATTGAACAGTATTTCCATATGTTGTTTGGTTGGGTTTTATGGCATATCAACCCTTATTGATTATTTAATGGCAAATCCTCTTTATACATAGATATTTTAAATATATATGATTTGGTTTGGTTGGGATTTTGTGGCATATCAACCATTGTAGGTTATTTAATGCCAAATCCTCTTTATACATGTATATCAAATATATAGGATTTGGTTTGGTTGGCATATCAACCATTGTAGGTCATTTAATGCCAAATCCTCTTTATCCATATATATTAGATATATATGATTTGGTTTGGTTGGGGTTTTATGGCATATTAACCATTGTTGGTTATTTAATGTCAAATCCTTTTAATCCATATATTGTGTTGGGTTTTATGGTATATCAGCCATTGAAGGTATGCCAAATACTGTTTATATATATATATATATATATATATATATATATATATAATATATGACTTTTAAACGAATTTTTAACAATTTTTAAACGAACCAGTGCACATTTGTTTGTACACAGTTATATAGTTTCAAGTATTGCTCTCAAACACAAATAGTTCTGTCTGCGCACAGTTAAATGATTTCACTAAAGATTGAATTTAAGATCGATCATTTGACTGACTAATTTTTATGATTTCACGTTCAAATGAACAGCTACAGCAGCAATTGGAATACACCCTACTAACGCCTGATTGTCATAGCTGGTGAATTTCAAAATTGCAGTCTGGACGTGAGGATACTTTAGAAGAACGATATGCAATACAATTCTTTTTTAAACTTGGAAAAAATGCCACAGAAACGTATAGAATGCTTCAGACTGCTTTTCGACCATCTTGGATGAATCGAGCATGAGTTTTTGAGTGGCATAAGAGATTCAAGGAAGGCAAGCAGTCTGTGAGGCGATATGAGAGGTATGGGAGGAGTAAGGAAGTCAATACACCAAAGTTGATTGGCCAGACGGTTAGGGTTAGGGTTACTATGCTGAAGTTTAAAGGGAGTTCAGGAAGAGATTCCGTCGGAAGAGGCCAGCACTCTTCAAATCGGCTCAGTGGCATTTCCCCCAGGACAATTCACCAGTCCCCGACTCCATCCTTGTGACAGACTATTTGACCAAGATGGGCATCAAGATAGTTCTTCACTGTCCCTATTGTCCAGATCTTGCTCCCTGTGACTTTTGGTTATTCCCTCAGCTCAGAGGCTGTCGTTATGAGACAATTGATGAGAGGAAAGAGGCTGTGACGAAGGTCATTAACATGCTCATACAAAAGGACTTCAATGGGGTCTTCCAGAAGTTGTTGGAACGGTACAACAAGTGCATTGCAGCTGAAGGAGACTACTTCGAAGGAGACTTGAGTTTCATGTGTGTATTATCAATAAAATTGCCCAACCCTAACAGGTAATACCGCTCCGTGTTAGAGTGGACCATAACGTAATGGTAATAAAGAGGTACTCCACATTCCTTAAAGATTTTGTTCTCAAGCTTTAAAATTCAGTGTTATATCCAGGACACATGTTGGTGAGAGGAGTCTTACCCCTCTGCAAAAATGCAGCCTCCGTATTCTACAGTTAAATAGGAAGAATCAAGATGATCAAAGCTACAATATTTTTCAGTTCTGTCGATGGGGCTTAGAATATGCTGTGTCCCTAAGAGACACCTAAGACCTCCTTCCCGTCCCTCTCACACATAAAAATATGGAGGGTCCTTGGTATAACACTAATCTAGCTCTGATGTTTAGGCTATAGTTCAGGAGATCTGAGGAATGTTTAGTAACCATTCCTATTATTACCATTGTAATATAATGGCGGAGGGATTTCGTTTTATATATCTTGCCTTTCGGTTTAGTTAGGATGAGAACCTTTCACTTAGCGCATGGGTTAGTTAGGGGCAATATTAACGCAGGTGTTCACGCACGCGCGGAGAGGATGCGTCCTTCAGAGATGTCAAAATAAAAATCTCGGAAGTGTGGGCTGAGGATTTGGGGATTTGAGAAAAAGCAGTTAGTTGAGTTCCTGCCTCCGAACGAGAGAGTCGAGATTTAGAGCTGGGCGAGGCCAGACGAATTTGGGTGCTACAGGCGCCGCGCGTTGGTTGGGTTGAGAGCTGACGATGTATAAGCAGTCAGCATAGAAAGATTGTGTCTCTCTCTTTCCTCATGTCGAATAACCTTTAACTCAAAGGTATTAAAGTTTCGTACCTGAACCAATTTCGTCTTTTCGGATTCCTATATATATTTTTGAACATTTTATGAACATTATGTCTATTTCACACATCCGTCTATCTGGCTATGTAACACCATGTCCAGTGGTAGTACCGGTTAGGATCCCATGCCTTGGTCAAATAGATCTGTTTAAAAAATATTCCAGTTCGATAGGACCGTGAGCAAAAAAAAAAAAAAACTTAAAAATAAGTACACAAAAATATAGATATAAACGGACAATGAATGCGGTACCCTAACCTCGTTGACAGTTTTACTTGTAATCACTTAGGCTTCAGTCAAAAACCACAAGTTAGAATAAGTATTTAAAAAATTTTAAGGTATATAATAATAATAATAATAATAATAATAATAAAGATGATCCACTGAAAACTGTGCAAAAAATTAAAACTTGACCATGCTGACAAACGCTATACGTACCTACCTAGTTTTTTAGCCGGGTCGTCTGGCATTTGTACCACGTGGGGCATCAAGGTCAATGATTGGTTTGAGGTCGAATGGTTCCCGGCTCAAGCCAGGCCACCTTCAGATGGGCGAAGAACCATTGACAAGCACAGCATAGCACTTCGGGTCTTGTTCAAACTATGAGCAGGCATACGTGCCGGTCTCACATTGCACTTAGTGAGTCCATGTCAAGCTGGGTCACATGGCTCACATTGCAGCCAGTGATCCTTGGATCAGTTAGAATCGGTATTATCGCCACCTTCATGTTCTATAGGTTTTCAGTCCTCTAGAAAGGTCTAGGTACTTATCTCGTTGTTCGGTTTCTTTCAGTTTTACTCTGCGATCTGCCGAAACAACAAAGTCTACTATTTGGCAGGTTCTTTTTTTTTTTTTTTTTTTTTTTTTTTTTTTGTCGACTATCACTAGGTCTCGTCGTCTGACCGTGATTAAATGATCCGTTTGCTTGTCAAAGTCCCAGAGAATTTTATAAGTCTCATTCTCTTGACGGATTCTGGCTTGTGCATATTATTATCATTATGTTTAATAATGGCTTATATTAATATGAAATATTGACTTTTTAAAAATTCATTAACATTCAAATAATTCCTTATACAGGGTGAAACGATAAAATTGTCGTCCTAAAGAAAACAACACGACAGCTTTATTTAAAAACTTTTATTGAAAAAAATCAATTCAGCTAACTTGATTATGTAGTAGAGCTGACATCTATTCAATGTAGCCGCCTTCAGCCTCAATGACCGCCTCGATATGTATCCGGAACTGGGAGCATGCCTTTTCCACAAGCGCCGGCGGGAGCTCGGCGAATACTCGGCGGATGGCGGCGATCAGGTTGGCTTTGGTGTTGTGGGAGGTCATGTTGGTGATGTTCTCGACGTATGATCAAACGAAATAGTCCAGTGGATTCAGGTCGGGGGAGGAGGGGGCCAGTGAGAGAAGGGTACAAAGTCGGAGCACTCCTTCTGAAGCCAAGCCTGGGTCTCTTTGGACTTGTGGGCCAGGACCGAATCCTGCTGCCACACCCAGGGTCTGCTACCGGTCACCTGATTGCACCAAGGGATCACCCCACTCTTCAGCACATCCAGGTACACTTTGGTGTTGACTTTCCAGCCGACTTCGAAGATGTGAGGTGGCATGATGTGGCCCTCACTTGAAACTAGACTAAAGACCATAACCGTAGCCGGAAACTTTATTTTCATCACCCTGGGCACGTCTCTGTTATTCGTGGCAATCCAGATTTGCATTTTGAGGGCGCTGGCAATGGTCCCGTTATCATAACTTGGATCGGTAGAGATCATGAGTTGTACAGCGGCGCATCTCCGATCTCGCTCGTTGAACATTGTGTCCCTTTCAGACATGTTAGAAGGCTTCTATCGCTCTTGGTATTTGTACACAACTGGACAACTAGTAGAAGGTCCTCAACAAAAAAAGAAAACCGGTTTTCATTCAACGGAAATGGAATCATGTCGTCTTTTCGAGGGCGACAATTTTATCGTTCCACCCTGTATAATTAACCTGTGCCAATTTGAAAAATAAATGAAACCAGTTTCGATGATTTTTAACAAAATGTTTTTGTTGAAACACACACTATCGTCATTATACTTAACACCGTGCGACTTTTTCTTGGATACTAAATTGGAAAATTCATCTGAGATAAATGTACCGAATGTAGATTCACTTGACTATTTTGTAGAAAGTAAACATTTCATTTATTGGTCGTTTCCGTTTAGATTAATACTTCAATGTCGATACATTTTTAACATTCTTCTTGAAGATTGTTTGTTTGAGCTTTATGGCATGTCAACCTTTCTAGGTTATTTAACACCAAATCCATTTTTATGCAGATAGTTCTATTTCAAACAATTCAGTTTAGCATAAGTGCACAGTTTAATTGTCAAAAACATTTCTATTTCAAGCAATTCAGTTTATTCAAACAGTTTTAATTCAGCTAATTCAGTTTAGCATAGGTACAGATTTTGTTTACACACAGTTAAATGTCAAAACAGTTTTATATTAAACAATTCAGTTTAGTGCAAGTAGAATTTCAATGTCAAAAACAGTTCCATTTCAAACAATTCAGTTTAGCATAAGCATGCAGTTTAAATGTAAGTACAGTTTAATTATCAAAAACATTTCTATTTCAAGCTATTCAGTTTAGTCAAACAGTTCTAATTCAAATAATTCAGTTTAGGATAAGTATGCAGTTCTATTTAACCCATAGATTGGGCCCTATCAGGTTCCACCACTTCAGACCAAAGTGGACCTGAAAGCGATGGTAATGAAGGGGTACTCTGCATTTCCCAAAGCTCCTGTATCGCTAGAACCTCACCATTTGATTGTTTAGTGTCATAAACAGGACACTCATTGGCGGGGCTTACCCCTCTGTAGAGGTGCACTTGGTGTATTCTTCAGCCCCAGCTGACCGGGCAAGAACACTCTTCTTTATGATATCAGAATTATATCTAGTGGCACCAATAAAGTTTTAAACCCTTTTACTTGTTGTTTCCTGTACTCTTGTCAGTGTTCTGGCCGATTTCAACAATGCTGTAGTCTGGATGGTCTACTCAAATCTAAAATCTAAAATCCCCGTTGAAAAAACGCAGAATCATCTGTGGAATCAGCAAACGGAATGTTTCACTTCTGCCGGAAATGACGAACCTCAGTATAAACAATGTCACCCCTTTGTTGAGTGGAATTTTCTTTTAGCAACACGTGAACTATTTTCGTGAAAAATTAATTCTGCAGACTATCAAGGAGATAGCTTCTAATCACAGGACAAAACATCTGGAATTTGTGAGCTCTTCTCGTTAGTACGTGGTTCATTCAGTAAGATTCCAGACTTTTTGTACAGGCATTTAAAATTGTCGTAGACACCAGTCCACAACTACATCCTTGTCACAGACTATTTGACCAAGATGGACCTCAAGACAGTTCCTCAGCCTCCCTATAGTCCAGACCTTATCCCCTGTGACTTTTGCTTATTCCCTAAGCTCAGAGGCTGTCGTTATGAGACAATTGAGGAGATGAAAGAGGCTGTGACGAAGGTTGGCTGAGGAACTGTCTTGATGCCTATCTTGGTCAAATAGTCTGTGACAAGGATGGAGTTGTGGAATGGTGCATTGTCCTGCTGGAAATGCCACTGACCCTAATTGAAGAGTGCTGGCCTCTTCCAACGGAATCTCTTCCTGAACTCCCTTAGAACCTCAACATAGTAGCCCTAACCGTAACCCTTTGGCCAATCAACTTTGGTGTTCTGACTTCCTTACTCCTCCTATACCTCTCATCCTCCCTCACAGACTCCCTGCCTTCCTTGAATCTCTTATGCCACTCAAAAACTGATGCTCGATTCATGCAAGATGGTCGAAAAGCAGTCTGAAGCATTCTATACGTTTCTGTGGCATTTTTTTTTTTTTACAAGTTTAAAGCAGAATTTTATTGCATATCGTTCTTCTAAAATGTCCTCACGTCCAGATTGCATTTCTGAAATTCATCAACTGTGACAATCAGGCTTTAATAGGGTGTATTCTAATTGCTGCTGTAGCTGTTCATTTGAAGCTGAAATCATAAAAATTGGTCAGTCATCTCATAAGATGTATAGTAATAATATACTGAATTTTTCAGAGTCTACGACAATTTTAAATGCCTGTACAAAAAAATCTGGAAACTTATTGAATGCACCACGTAGCTCTTCTAAAAGTTAGTAGCAGCTGGCCGTCTAGTTTTCATAGAAAGAGACTGGGATAGATAGATAGATAGATAGATAGATAGATAGATAGATATGTATGTATGCGTGTGTGTATATTTACCAACCCCCAGCTCAAGTAGGGTGTGACACAACGTCATTTTTAAACGGCGTTTACCAGGTTTGAATTCAGAGTTTTTCTTCTCCTAAACTGGTTGCCATTGCAAGGTTAAATGGCCCAGTCTACACGACAATTGATAGGTTTATCTTATCTAGATATGTAGGTCGGATATCAATATATCATAGAGTTGCTTGATACGACAAATTTTAAGTAAATACATTAATCTTTTGTCACAGTCCAAGAAAAACAAATGTAACATCTGGGATTCGCACCTTTGTTTGTTTTGTTGTTGTTTTTTGTTTGTTTGTTTGTTTTTTTCATACAAAGTTTTTTCGGTTGTTAAATGAAGTTGTTAAAACGAAAAGAAAGTCAGACACCGATTTTTTCACTAAGACGCAGATCAAAAATTTAAAAAAAAACATGTTTGGTTGGTTTTTGCGGACGTCGTAATGAATAGATCACCTGAATATTTTATACTCACTGCCAGCTAAGAATACGCCTACGTTATTTCACGTAGAGGAGTAGGACTCCCTGCTACCAAAAGAAAAAAGTCCTTAAAAAAGGAGTCTACTCTGAATGACAGTAAACTGCATCTGATGGTGAGGCTCCATTTCAGGAGATCTGGGGAACGTGAAGTACCACTTCATTGTCATTACTCCCAGCTCCACTCTTACCCATAATGGTAGTACCTGTTAGGGTCCCTTCTTTGGGTCAAATAGATCTGCCGAAAATTATTCGTATTCGTAATCGAGTGCAAAAAATATTAATAAGAAGCAAGCAAGGAACGCGATTTCCTAATCTTTAGGCATAAAATAACCCTGGCCAGGTTGATATGCCGTTAGAATCAGTCAAACAATCCCATATTTATTAACCAATCAGCAATCAGGATTCCAAACATTCATGATTACCTAACCCCTCTACACGAGCAGGATGCAAGGTCAATTTTTAAGCGAAGTTTAACTGGTTTGAATTCAGAGTTTTCCTTCTTCTAAGTCGGTCGCCATACCAAGGTTAAAAAATGCAGTTTACATTTTTTCTAAACTGAAGAGAGAATTGTTGGATGCGTATTATTTTCCCAAGACTGCAATGGGTGCAATGCAGATAGTCCCATCCAGGATTTTTAATTCGGGTTGCCATTCTCATTTCCTTCTACGATAACCTTTACACTACGATCGCCTCCAAGATTTCACTATCTATTAGAAATAAAGATTTTAATTCTTACAAACGCCGATCTAGCCGTTACTCAGTGATACGAGATATTCGTCTGGCTCCACTAGTCGTCAAGGAGCCACTAAAAGCAGTCAACACATCCTAGACTACTAAAAAAAACAAGGTCTCTTCCATTCTAATAGTAGAAAACTCTTCTCGTTTCAACAGTTCTAATTCCAATATGCCTACAAGGATTGCTTTTGGCATTAAATAACCCACGACGGGTGATATGCCATTGAATAAAGTCTAAATCAAACTAGTAAAAGTAAAGCTGGCGACCGTAGTCGAGGGTGACCTGAAGGCTCCCTTTCCGATAGCGACTATACTAAGGTATAGGGGAGGGCGCTACTCCTTTCCCTGGATTGCTCCACTTTATCCTTGATCCTTACCTTATAATGCTGAGTGTTCAGCAAGCTAGCATCAAGTACCATTTTTTGAGTCTTTGGTATGACTCGACCTGGGATTGAACTCAGGTCTCCCGGACCATTAGTGAACACTCTAACCGCTTTGCCTATGTCCGGTAAATCTAACTCCGATACTACAAAAGTGAGTAAATTTTTTTGTTAGATCCCAAATATTTAGGAACAGAAAAATATGATTTAAAAAAACAGTTAAATATATTTTAAACACAACAATATTCTCTTTATTTTCTCATCGACCGTTTTACAGTAGGATTGATGTGGATTAGCGCCGACTGTCACAACACGTGTCTGTTGTCCAAGCAGCCATCTTGTTGTCCCTTCCAACTGAAGGAATTTTAGGGGAATTAAATGTGCAATGTAAAGAATTTAGAGTAAAATTTAATTTGTAGGAGAATGATACTAAAGCCAAGTTTCGTATTTAACTGGGTAACGTTTTTATGGGGCTTTAGTGTGTTTACTCCTTCTTCTCATTGCCCAGTCGGCTGGGACTGTAGAATACACCGACTGCACTTCTGCAGAGGGGTAAAATCCCCACACGAGTGTCCTAGATATGACACTAAACAATCTGATGGTGAGGTTCCAGCAATGCTGGAGCTTTGGAGAATGCGGAGTAACCCTTCATTGCCATAGCTCCCAGGTCCACTCTGGCCCGGAGTGGTAGCACCTGATAAGGGTCCTATCTATGGGTTAAATAAAACTAACGACATACTTATGCTAAACTGTTTGATTAAACTTGAAATAGAAATGTTTTGACGATTAAACCGTACTTACATTTAAAATGCGTGCTTATGCTAAACTGAATTATTTGAAATAGAACTATTTTTTGACATTGAAACTGTATTTACACTAAACTGAATTGTTTAACATAGAACTGTTTTGACAATTAACTGTCTGTAAATCAAATCTGTACTTATACTAAACTGAATTCGCTGAATTAGAACTGCTTGACTAAACTAAATAGCTAGAAATAGAAATGTTTTTCACAATTAAACTCGACTTACATTTAAACTGCGTACTTATGCAAAACTGAATTATTTGAAATTGAACTAGTTTTGACATTGAAACTGTATTTACACTAAACTGAATTGTTATATATACAACTGCTTGAATAGTTTGAAATAGAAATGTTTTTGACAATTAAACTGTGTACTCATGCTAGACTGAATTGTTTTAAATAGAACTGATTATTTACATAAAAATGGATTTGGCGTTAAATAACCTACAAGGGTTGATATGCCATAAAACCCAACCAACCAACCTAACTTCTCAGTTAACCCGAAATAAGAGATACAACATAAGTGTCCTAGCTCTTCTAAAAGTTAGTAGCAGCTGGCCGTCTAGTTTTAAAAGAAACAGACTGAGATAGATTGATAGATAGAGAGATATGTGTGCATGTGTGTATGCAAGTATTTACCAACCCATCAGCTCAAGTAGGGTAATTTCAAACGGTAAGTTCCGCAGCTTTCTAGTTCGGATATGGGTTCGAAAAGATAACACTGTCAATAAGGTTTTTAAAAAGAAATTTTATACAAAAGAGAGAAGAAAGAAAGGGAGAGAAAAGATAAAGTGTTGCAAATTTTAGTGCAATTTGCTGGAACTTATCTGAGAGAGTGTCCGGGAAACAAAGTTCTTTGAATTTGAGTATTTTTTTTTTTTTAAATTTTGCCGAAATGTTTCAGTGTTCATTTAATTTCGAGTCTTTTTAAAGTTCTTTTCAGCAGAATTCTCATTTGAATTTTCTTTCAGTTGTTTAACTTGGTAGAATTTCGTTTAATTTTACTTTTATTTATTGGGATACTTCTTGCCTTTTTAAAGTATTTATCGGCTATTCAAGAAGCGAGTGACGAAACACATCTGTTGGTTATTTTTCCTGCCTACAGTTTGATTCCAGAATTCATACTGAGGGTCCCAATAGTAGTTCTCGACAAAAAGAGGAGGTAGCTTTTTGGTGCCGTATTGCCTGGGATTCATTTTCCATTTTCCACTCTGGCCAAATCAAAGGCCGCACGCGGTCGGCTTGATTTTTTTTCTTAGAAATAAATCTTTATACAACCTAGTTTCTCTCAAGAGTTACTCATTCGTTAGGGGAGATAACTCTCGAAAGCAAGGAAATTACCCTGTCTTAACTGTTCTTAATGCATATAGGGGACGCTAGTAATACGGCCAGTGTAAAAACCCGGGAGTGTCAATCATTACGAGTCATTCATTATTTACGAAATGTAATAAGTAAGTAAAGTTGTCTCCCTTTAGTCGAGGGCGACCAGAAGGCTCCCTTTTCAATAGCTACTACACCGAGGTGTAGGTGAGAGCGCTACTCCTTTCCTTGGATTGCTCCACTTTAACCTTGATACGTACCTTATATTGCTAAGTGTTAAGCAAGGAGGTATCAAGTACCATTTTTAATGTCTTTGGTATGACTCGACCTGAGATTGAACCCAGGCCTCCTGGACCATTGGCGAACACTCTACTCACTAGGCCAATGAGCCGGTATATGAAATGTAATCATCATCATCATCATGTCGTGCTGCTAGCACGGATATCCCTGGGCCTCTCACGCCACTTTTCCCTATCGTTCATCGCCTCTGGCAGGTCTTCAGGGCGACATCCCGTATCCTCACATAGCTACTGAATGTATGTTCGTGCTGGTCGTCCTGCTTTTGCCCGGCCATGTGTGGGGGTCCATTGGAGTACCTCACTTATGAGCTCGTCTCTGCTTCTCCAGCAGTGTCCTACATGTCTGGTTCGTCTAACTTGGATAGTTTTCGTGATGGGAGGCAGTTAGTGTCTTGTGGGGTGTTGCCGCCAGGACTTGTTCAATATTGCTCGCAGCATTCTTGTGTAATGTAATAAATGTGCATTAAAAATGATTTCTAACTAATTTAAATTCATAAATTATCACTGAGATTTGGAAAGGAAATAATTTAAAAGTTCAATTATATCATTAGTTTAAGAAAAATAATTTGTTTATTCTAAAGAAAACAATTTGAAAATTTTGTAACAGTCACAGATCTATTTTCTTTCGCGAATCAATACCCCCGCCAAGCGATTCGGCTTTCCATTGACCAATCAGGAACAGAGCGTATTGATTCCTTCTTCCTCTCTAGAACAATTTTTCTAGTCCTTTTTGGTAGTCGGTCGACGGTCAGAGAGCACCTAGTTAGCAGCCAAGACAGACCTCTCTCGCGTCCACAGTTACGGATTCCATTTGGAACTCCTTCGCTGAAGAACACGCTGCTACTACCTTCTCAGACACAGAAGAACCAGCCTTGCGGTCAGTCACACGAGCTATTTGCTACAGTGACACACACTTCCTACTAACTCAAGGACCAACATACTAACCGGCGACACCAAAAAGAACCCTTTCTCATTCTGACTCTTTTACTTCTGCTAAAATAATAAACCTTTCGTTGTTGTGTTTCAAAAGAAGTTTCGTTGATTATTTGTGTTGTCAATTAATTTGTCGATTAATTTATAGTGTTTAGTGTATTTTCAATACACTAAAACCTCTAAAAATCTTACCTCGTTAGCACCATCGGGCTAAGGCGATTTCTAACCTATCTCAGTATCTTCTAGCTGAGCGAAGATGCGGCGTAACCTTACCGTTTTAAGAATCTGTTTGGAAAAAAAAAGTTTTACGATTCCCCAAACGTCTTTTGAGAAAAAGGGCCAAAATTCCTGCACCTTAGAATCAGAGCCTGCCAACTTTCTATACTTGAGGAACTATTTTGTTTAGCGTGTAATTCCTAGAGAATGCGCCGGTCACGAGTTGTCTCAGACACGGTGTTGGGTTGGCGAAACGAAGATACTGATTTCTTAACTGGCTCCTTGGCAGAAGCCAGAATAAAAACCTTCGTGGGTTATCTAATGCCAAAGCCATTCTTATAGAACAATAAAGGTACTATTTACCCTGTTGAGGAATAGTATTTCCCGAGGTTCTGCAAAAAGTAAAACTATGGGTGTTGGTTCCACAAGCAAAATAGACATGAGAAATTTGACCAAAAAAAACAACCAAGAACGTTAAAAAAAACAATTTTATATATTATATCAAATCGACAATGGCAATGATTATACAAAAGGTGTTCATATATATGTGTGTGTGCGTGTGTGTAAAACAATAATATTCTCAGTCAAATATAATATGTGTATATGTGTGAGTATGTTCGAAATAAAGAGAGAAGATAGGATTGTACTTACATACAAGTGTATGTGTGTGTGTGTATATATGCGTGTGTTTTGGTACGTATGAGTCTTTTTAGCAACTCTCCTAACCGTCGTGTATACCGTGCCGTGATGTGCCTGTCTGCTGATCCATCGGTCTTTATACTTTTGGATAAAATAGAAGTGGATCAAAGTAAAATATTCCAAGTTTATTACAGGTCAAATAAAGTTCAAATGCGCGAACGTCGGCGAAAACGCAATCTGTGACCCGTCTTAACCTATCAGAGTCAAAGAATTTACTTATTTATTTTGGAACCTAACCATTTTTGTTTCTGTAACAAATTTTTCTACAAGTTAGTTTTTGATCTGCTTTTTCTAGAATATTCTATTCTATGTGTCCTTCGCTGATTGGTTTTAAAATATAAGAGTATAAATTCTATGTAAAGTGAGATTTTGATCCTTTTTTCTGGTTTATTCCTATCTACGTGTTCCGAGTTGATTTATCTAAAACTAAAGAAATGTATATCCTCTCACTCCCATAGATGTGGGGGTGAAGGGGTTAATACTTTTCTCAAGGTTATTAGTTCGAAAATGAATATACTAGCTCGACTGAAGTTCGAACTCGCTTACTACGATGTCACAATCCAGTACATTAGTGTGACGGCAAATTGATTAAAATCCCTAAATGGGACTTTATTTTCGCACGTGTGAAGACGGGGCAGGTTGGCACTTGATCCCCTACAGAAATAAGTCCTGTTCAGAGTTCTTTTCTCAGGCAGATAAGAACTGGCATATTACGTGAGGGAATAATTTAGGGCCAGACTGGCCACCGCTGGCAAAGGGGTCCAAAATTTCACACTATCACACACCCACCAGGCCACTAAACTTCTTTCCCTTAGATAATTGAAGAATACGGGCCTATAGGTCTTAGTTGTAATAATATTAATATTGCTACCGTCGGCAACTCCGGTTTCCCGTGTGATACTTTAGGAATTAATAGGACAGTTCTAAGCAAGATAATGTAAGGCGAATAGAAGCTGAAAGGAAAGCATGGAATAATAACATAGACCACATGGTAAAATGAAAATACATAGGTTCTTTACTACGGTTATATATATATATACGTTCAAAATGTCAAAGATATATAATAGGATAGTCCATGAATATAAATGTCTTTTCTTGGCTTTTATCCTTTTTCAAATTGAGAGAGAGAGTGGTAACAAAATTTGGGTGTAACGGAAAAATGTCCCAAAGTTACTTATCTTATTTTTTTGACGGGGTTCCACTGGAGAATTTCTCTTCTTTCACGGGCTAATAGACTTTGTACTGTTTTTAATGCTGGCTTGAAAGATTTAGGAGTCCTCCATGTCTCAGTTAATCTTTTTGTCTTTAGCCCGGAGTAAAATGGCTATCGTCCGTCTGCCACGAGACTTGTCCAAAAACTACCTTTTTTTTGTATTTACTTCCGTTGAGGGGAAGGGAACCCCACTTCCGTTTGGGGTCCCCCCGCCAATCATTTGGCTTCATTTTCTCCTTCCCCTTCCGATGTCCGGCGACCCAAGGTCACTTAGGTGCAAACATCTGTGTGACCCACATTCATTTCTAACGGTCACTTTTTGACTGCTAGATAATTTTAGTTCAACGGGGGGAGAGTATCATTCCCACCTCCTCGTCTCCGTGAGCCATCACGTGACAATTAGCTTCTACGCCATGGAGACTCCCTCTCTAAATATATTGCTGTGCTATGTGTAATCAGTAGATGAAATACTTTTTTATATTACAAAAATTAATGTAAAATTTTTCCACACAAATTAAACTTCACTCAAAAAAAGTGGACCCTCACAATAATAACAATCCTATTGTGATTTAAATTTTATTGAAGAATAATTTCATCTTCTATATAAAAAGAAGTGTCCGTTATTATTTGTTGTGCTGGTGTAGTACTCGATCGCACACGAGACAAGAGACAATAACTAATTTCTAACGTTCTCCACCCCCCTCTCTCTCTCTCTCTCTTTGTCTTTTTTTTTTTTTTTTTTTTTTGCTAGTCTCTAAACACGCAAGAAACCAAACCAAAGGAAATATTAGTTTTTCTGCAACAAAGTTTTTATTTTTCATTCATTTTTGCCAAGTTTTTCTTCCGATTTGCTCTGTAAAACAACACTCGAATGTTGTGACAAAGAAGAAAATCTCTCTCTCTCTCTCTCTCTCTCTCTCTCTCTCTCTCTCTCTCTCTCTCTCTCTCTCTCTCTCTCTCAACAGCAACAACAACCAATGCCTGACACCGAACAGAATTTTGACAGAGAGACCTTGTCTCACCTTTTTACCGAAATCGAAAGTACGAAGTGTTTCTCTAGACGCGTTGAGTCTTTCAGGAGATTTTTTGATGTCGTCTGCTAAGCATGATGGGATGCACTGCAGTTTACATTCTGTATACATTATCAGCGAACAGTTGTTTTTGGACAAATTGAGGAGTGGGCTTATAGACGTCTACAGGCTACTTCATGTAGACTGAGGAAATGGTGCTAGACTTACTAATATGTCATGATTGACGGGATTTTCTACCATTATATATATATATATATATATATATATATATATATATATGAAATAGCCGTTTAACTTCAGATTAAGTAATTATAGACAGAGGCGAAAATTTGAGGATTACGACAAACTAATACTTATAGAACAGCATTTTCACTAAAATGGTCAATTTTTAAAAAAATAAGGTTGCAAAGTTCACCATCATAGAAAAAGATCAAATTGATCCCATCGGCTATGTTAAATGACTTTATTAGATATATTCAGCTAGGAACAATTTGGAGGGAGTTCGAATATGCTTACAAAGATATCACACCCGACCAAACCAAATCATATATATTTAATATATATGGATAAAGAGGGTTTGGCATTAAATAACGTACAATGTTTCATATGCCATAAAACCCAACCAAACCAAATCATATACATGTGATATATATGGATAAAGGGGGTTTGGCATTAAATAACCTACAATAGTTGATATGCCATAAAACCTAACCAAACCAAATCCTCTATATTTGATACGAGGATCATTAAATAAGTTTCCAGACTTTTTTCGTATGGGCACTTTTATTGATAGTACACACATGAAACTCTAGTCCCCTTCGAAGTAGTCTCCTCCGGCTGCAATGCACTTGTTGTACGGTTCCAACAACTTCTGGAAGGCCCCAGGGAAATCCTCTTGTGGGAGCGTGTCAATTACCTTCGTCACAGCCTCTTTCATATCCTCAATTGTCTCATAACGACAGCCTCTGAGCTTAGGGAATAAGCAAAAGTCACAGGGAGCAAGATCTGGACTATAGGGAGGCTGAGGAACTGTCTTGATGCCCATTTTGCTCAAATAGTCTGTGACAAGCATGGAGTTGTGGAATGGTGCATTGTCCTGCTGGAAATGCCACTGAGCCGATTTGAAGAGTGCTAGCCTCTTCCAACGGAATCTCTTCCTGAACTCCCTTAGAACCTCAACATAGTAGCCCTAACCGTGACCCTTTGGCCAATCAACTTTGGTGTATTGACTTCCTTACTCCTCCCACACCTCCCATCATCCCTCACAGACTGCCTGCATTCCTTGAATCTCTTATGCCACTCAAAAACTCATGCTCGATTCATGCAAGATGATCGAAAAGCAGTCTGAAGCATTCCATACGTTTCTGTGGCATTTTTTCCAAGTTTAAAGCCGAATTTTATTGCATATCGTTCTTCTAAAGAGTCCTCACGTCCAGACTGCATTTTTGAAAATCACCAGCTGTGACAATCAGGCTTTAGTAGGTTGTATTCCAATTGCTGCTGTAGCAGTTCATTTGAACGTGAAATCATAAAAATTGGTCAGTCATCTCATAAGATGTATAACAATAAGATACTGAATTTTTTAAATGCCTGTACAAAAAAGTCTGGAAACTTATTAAATTCAATGAGAGTTTGGCATTAAATAACCTACAATGGCTTATATGCCATAAAACCCAAGCAAATCAAATCCTATATATTTAATATATATGTATAAAGAGGGTTTGGCATTAAATAACCTACAATGGTTGATATGCCATAAAACCCAACCATGGCAACGCTGTTGAATACGGTTATCGAGGAAATATTTACAAGAGGATATGACTTGCTTCGTAAGAGTTCTTAGTCATCAAACTTTGTTTGCTTTTGGGGGGTGGGGATGGAGGGTGACGTGCAGTTGGGATTTTTTTTTTTTTTCGAGAACTTAGAGACTAAATGGTTAAGTTCATATAGTTCAAATGTAAAATGTTTAAATGGCAGAGTGAATAGACAAATTACACTCTGTAAGAATAACATCAATACACTTCCTCCCCTGATGACGGCCCATAGTCGGGGAGAAAGTAATTGGGAAATAAATAATTATATAAGATTCATCAACCAATTCCCACCAAATATCATAAGATCAATACAGCAATTCGAAAGGATCAACAAAAAATATGTAGACAAAAATTGTCTATTATGTTCAATGAAATATGTATTAATGAAGAAATCCTGCCAAAATATACATATATATATATATATATATATATGTGTGTGTGTGTGTGTGAGAGAGAGAGAGAGAGAGAGAGATCTGTAAGCGAATATAATTTGTTGGTAAATTTATTTTTAAACGAGTTAGAGCTCATTTGTTTGCACACAGTTGAATGTTTTCAAGTATTATTATTAAATATTGGTAATTCTATCCAATTTAAATCCTTTATTTATACACAATTAAATGGTTTCAAGTAGTGTTATTTAACATAAGTAATTCGATTTATAAGTATTCTTCTCTAATTTGATATTAATCAATTGTTTGCCCACTGTTGAATGGTTTCAAGAATTGACTCTCAGCCTTTAAGGTGAAATAGGAATGGGTACTCGTTTGCCACAAAAGCAATTTGAAGAATATAATCGGGAAAATCATATAGGTGCAAGAGCATGACATGACCTGCCGATCGATCGGATCGAACCTCTCCGACTGCCAGTGTAACGGACAAAGAACCAAAGTAGAGTGTTGCAAGTCATGTGACCACTTTGGTTCAGAAACTGTTCGGCAACCAAAATCCCGTCTTAAAGTATTATTGGTTGCTACTTACAGCCAAGAGGTAGTCTCGTTTTAGAAGGGGGTCTTACGTATTCTGCAGTCCTAGCCGACAGAGCTGACTTCATAAGTGGACAGACATAACGACAGGTGTCAAATGATTCCCTGTCCTGGCAAAGCAGTGAAAACCCCATCTTCTAAAGACTTTCGGGACATCATATTTAGATTGCTGAAAATGAACAGGAAGTGTTTTCATTGGTTGGTAAATTGTATTTGTTATAAATATTTTAGGTTTGAGAAAAAGAGTTTGTAGCAGTCACAGAGCTATTTCCTTTCGCGAATCAATGGTCCCACCAAGCGATTCGGCTATACACTGACCAACCATCAACAGAGCGCATTGATTCCTTCTTCCTCTCTAGAACTCTCGCATCCACTGCTACGGATTCCACTTGGAACCCCTTCGTTGAAAAACACGCTGCTACTAGCTTCACACATAGAAGAACCAGACTTGCGGTCAGTCACACGAGCTATTTGCTACAGTGACACACACTTCCTACAAACTCAAGGACCAACATACTAACCGGCGACTCCAAAAGGGATACTTTCTCATTCTGGCTCTTTTACTTCTGCTAAAATCATAAACATTTCGTTGTTGTGTTTTCAAAAGAAGTTTTGTTATTTATTTGTGTTGTCAAATGATTTATAGTGTAATGGAAACAAATCATTTTTAATACAGTAAGAGTTTTTTCTTTATAATTCATGTTTTTCGTATCGTAAAAATATTCTTTTTCTAATAACATTTTTTGATTTAGCCTCTGAATAGTGAAAAGTAAGTCAAAATATAGTATTAATTTAAGACCCCCTTCTTTTAGGCGGAATAACAACCCGAATAATCTCAAAGAAAACTATTATACTATGGTGTTGAAACCTCTCAAATATTTTTTGATATTCACATTTGGGGTACAACAGCTCCCTATTTAATTTTTTTATTTATTTCCTGCACACCTTCAGACTTAAGTCTTTTTATGATATAAAAAAATATATGCCACATCCTATATCCTTACCGAATTAATAGCGCCACACATTATGGGGTGAGTAAAGTTAAAAGACAAAAAAATCAGCGAGCCTTTCGATAAAATAACAAATGCATTATAAAATTCTTTCATTAATGAATTGACACTGAAAATTTCATTAAAATCGGATAATTCGCTGATTTTTGGTGATTTTTTAAAAATCAGGGATAGTGGTTTCTTCCAGAATGGAAGGTTAATGGTGGCCATGATGTTAGTGTCTATATTACGTTTTGGGTTTTTTTTATGGTCTGTCCTAATTCAATTATTTACACATTCCATTGGCGTGATATATGAAATTACTATTGAATTCTTTTCGTCCTGCAGAGAAAACCCTTGACGTGACCATTATAAGCAGAAAGAGTTACCAGCTTCATTAAGAAAGGTAGGACACAAGAAGGTAGGTTACCAATGATTTATTCTCAACATTAAAAACTCCAAGAAGGACCATACTCAAACAGACAACAGTACTCGAGCGATATCGTCACTACTTTGCAGCAGTAGCGAGATGTCCTTTTGGGGTATTTTTAGAAACTTTGGTGTCCCTCAATTCACGTGCCATCCTGCTACTGATCATGTACTATGAACATTTTTTAAGAAAATGTGTTATGTTTTTAAGATTTCAAAGACTAATAACACTAGACAGTTTTTGCAACAGAACGCTACGAACGGGATCTTTAAAACTTTCTCATTTTTACGTTTTATTTAACTTTCAAAAAAACAATAATACAGCATTATTAAGATCGGCCAGAATACTGGGACGAGTCCTGGAGACTTGATGAGATTTGCTGTCACTCAAACTCCAGTGAGAAGCCATCAGCTAACGTTTGTGTGAAAAACTCTCAAAAAAGTAAAACAAAAATTCGAATTAAATTTATAGCATCCATTATGAGATTTTTAAATGTCCTGGGGAAAGTTTAATTTAAATAAAAACGAAAAGTTTAAAGTTAGCAAATAATACCTCAGAATTACGTTTTTTTTTGTTTTTTTGTTTTTTTCATTTTCTTCATATTTGTACAATTTCATACCATTAGATTTATTCCCATCTTCCCCAAATAATCTACATGTATATAACGTCATATATATATATATATATATATATACTTTAAGGGCTCTACAGACAAATTTGACTTTAGTTGACCTTTGGCAACTAAATATTTTCGTTTACTAGCCAAATAGAAAAGTTACTAGCCCAACCTATGTAATGTTATTTCACTCTAATGTTATGAATAAAACAATAATACTAGGTGAGGTTCTGTTTTATTTTCTAATTCTTTTAGAAGATACTGGCGTAATTTATGGAAGGAAATTCAGACATCTCAGGAACAATTACATTCAGTGGTACTATTACCTGGCAAATATCTCTCAGAATAATTCAGTCAACTGACAAATGCAAGTTTGAAGATCTCATCAGTTTCAATATTATTAAACTTGAAACAACAATAACCCCATAAAAACATTACATTCACTTCAACTGGCAACTTGCTTCATTTGAATTCTTAAATCAAAAATTTTCTGTTAATTAGTTCCTGATCTGGATTTTCTAGAAATTTCTTATTCTTTGTTTTTAGCTGATTGGTTGAAAAATATAAAAATTTAACTTTAATATTAATGTAATTTTGATCCGAAATTTCTAGAATGTTCTTATGTATGTTTTGGGGGGTTGATTATTTGATTGTTTGATTTTGCGAAGAAAACCGATATCGGCTTTATTGTTTTTGTAGCAGAAAGAACTTCGTATTTTTGTTTGGCGCGTTAATTAATTTGACCGTTAGGGTTGACGCATATTTTCTCCCAATCAGGATGACTTATCCTATTCCGCCCGGACCATTTTTCCGGGTCGCACCAAATTGGGGAAAGCCCGTCAAACACTTACTCTTCCTCAGAACTCTTCAAAAAGGACAGACGTCTTACTGTCCGCTCTTTAATAGCAGCAGCATCGACAATATGAGGAAAGCCATCTAATTTATGGACCCCTTGCGTCTATTCTCTTAGAACAAGGGTTCCCGGTTGAATATGAATTAGATGAATTCAATCCGCCTCACTTAGGAACAACTCTAAGTCGCCTTCAACTTTGGCTATGTCGACTGCGACGCAAAATACCGCTCCGACAGCCAGCTACTTCATCCCTGGGCAACATTTTCTGGAGACATTCACACTTCTCTCCCCAAACGACCGGGGACGACTACATCATTCCTGTCCTTAACCAGCAAACACTACCTTTGCTACACCTATGGCGACCATACGCCACTCACACATTCAACAATGCCTTAACCTAACGATGCACATTTCGCTCAGGCATTTAGCTGCTAAAATGCCTTCTCAACTCTATAACAACTTCATTTCCTTCCTTCCTTCCTTCCTACGAGACTTGCAGCATAAAAGTAAACCCTTTATTCCATGCTGCCATTAAAAAAACCTTCATATAAAAACCTTATAGCATCTTCGTCTTCTCACTCCTTTACTTTCCAACAACATTTAGCGAGGAAATAAACCACGTAACAACACGTTAACACCTATTTCTTCGCTAAATTTTCTTCGATGCCATATTTCTTTCGCGCTTAAATCTTTGCGCTTGTTCAGACGAATAAAACAAGAAACTGCGAATAAAATGTACGAAACTTATAATTCTCATTTTTTGGTGGATTGCAGATTTTATTTATCATATCATATTTACCCAACCCCTCCGCTCGGGCAGGATATGACACACGGTCAATTTTTAAGCGGAGTTTAACAGGTTTGAATTCAGAGTTTTTCTTCTCCTTCAGAGTTTTTCTTCTCCTAGAGTCGTGTTTGCTGGTTAAGGGACAGGAATGCTGTAGTCACCCATGAATGCGTGGTCCCTGGTTGTATCCTAGAGTAGTTGCCTCACCAAGGCTGAAGAACCTAATCTGTGCTACTATTTACCCACAGCTGGAGGGAGAATAACTGGATTCATACTTTTCCCAAGGGTATTAGTGCTATGTGAAATGCAATCAGTCTCGTCCAGGATTCTGAACTCGTGTCGTCGTGTCCAATTCCGACGACGATAACAATTACACCACGGGCACCCTCCACAAAAATAAAGATTTTATTTATTGAACATACTTCTAAAATAAACTATTCTTGTACCATAGCCAGATACGGAGATGCGTGAAACGTACATATAATGTTCGTAAAATATATACATAGAACCTCGGAGTCCCGAAACA
>CAUZXS010002562.1:7500-20000 GCA_963585895.1 Sepioteuthis lessoniana | reverse complement strand
TTGTACATCCAATTTTTATTATATTAAAATGCAATTTTATTTTTCATTGCAGAGTTTTAATGCAGGAGAATTTGGTAACGAATAATATCTAATAATGTTTTGATCATATAATATTCCACAAAAAATTATAGAATCCTGTTAGCTTCCATTCAGAAGAAAATTAACTTTTTATAAAAATAATGTTAAGTAAGAACTTATTGGCAATATTGGAGATATACTGATAAATATATAAATCAATCCGCCTATCTATGTTTTGCTAAATATCTCCTAGATCTTTAATTGGAATCATTTTGAGATGAGGCTTCTTAATCTGGCGCAGCGGATAGAGGCGTTGAGTCTCTATGGTTCCAGGTGAGCATTGTCAGAAGATAGTGGTTTGAAATCCTACCCAAGCCGGCCAGAGGTTTACTTGGTCAAAAACATGGTGCGATAGACAACAACTATGGAAGGCAGTAATTACTGGGGATATGGTTACAAGACTCAGCATTCCTATCCGAGGTCGCGGTAAAAATCACCTGAAGAAGGCCAGAGGGAAATTTGGCCGAAACGTAGTGAAAGAAGAAACAACACAAAAAACTACCAAGATGAGGACAAAAAGTCCACAATAAATAAGAATTTTAATTCTCATCTCCAAGATCTAATTTTCAATCCATAAAAAGAAAGATATATATCCATAAAAGCATTTTGGATAACATCTGTTGAAGTCTGTTTATCTATAGCTAGAGAGTTCAGAACTGTCTACATATTTTGTCAATTTAAATGAATAAAAATTGTTTAATTTGACACAGATTTACAGTTAGATAACAGAAGTAAACTGTAATAGCCTATCCATCTATATAAGACAGGCTTTTATGGGTGGGGAATTAATAAACTTGTATTATTCTCTAAAATCATTTCCAAGATCTAACGGTAGAAAGAAAATGAATCCATAGAAGACTTAGCCAAGTAAACTGCCTGCATATATATGCAAAATTCTATCTATATAATGAACTGTGTGACTTTTTTTTGTTAGTCTATAATTCTTACTAAGATTAGAGTATACTATCTGTGTCTGGTATCAAAGTATTGCTCTCTGGTTCATCCACCATGAATTAGAGAGGAGTGTATTAACTGTTTTCATTGAAATCTAATTAGATATATTACCAAAAGTATTTGGAGGTGCCCGTGGTGTAATGGTTATCGCCGTTGGAAATGAACATGGCGACACAAGTTCAAATCCTGGCCGAGACTGAATGCATTTCACATAGCACTAATATCCTTGGGAAAGGTATGAATCTAATTATTCTCCCTCCAGCTATGGGTAAATAGTAGCGCAGACTAGGTTCTTCCTGAGGCAACTAGTTTAGGAGAAGGAACATTCAGTGAAACCCCGCTTAAAAATTGACCTTGTGTCATATCCTGCCTGAGCGGAGGGGTTGGTAAATATGTATTACCAAAAGGGAAAATTAGAAAAATATATAGGTTTTTGTAGTGAAGTATTAAATTTTAAACTTTTTAAAATACCTATTTTTATCTATATATTTTATACCATGTTTTTAAAACCACCATGACATTTCTGTGATTTATAGTCAACCCGCACTAAAAGTACTTGTTCCTGTTAGATCAATGATATAGTTGACGACTTAGTATATACTCTTACCAACGTGAGACCCATATAACAAACTAAGCAAAGCTTAGTAAATAACAATCATGGAATATCTGTGGGTACTATTATTAAAAAGTGACGCTCATACCATGATAATAATCTGAGCTCACAGATACTATACTCTGATCATTACAGAAGTAAAAATCTATACACCATCCAAAATGATAGGAAATATGCTATTACAAACATTTCTCTCTATTATGATGAATATTTTTTTCTTTGAGGATATAAATCATTTTAATTGCATTTAAAAAAAAAAAAAAAAAAAAAAAAAAAAAAAAAAAAAAAAAAGATAATAAAAGAACATACAGATGAGTTTTCTTTTTGTAATTTTAGAAATTTTTGTAAGTATGTAGGTGTGTGTATGTGTGAGTATGTGTGTGTATACACCCATTTGAAAGCAATTGTCTATTTTAATGAATGAATAAACAAATGCTAAGTAAAGTTAGCGACTGTAGTTGAGGGCGACCCGAAGGTTCCCTTTTCAATAGTTACTACACTGAGGTGTAGGGAAGGGCACTACACCTTTCCTTGGATTGCTCCACTTTACCTTTGTTATGTACCTTATAATTCTGAGTGTTAAGCAAGGAGATATCAATTACGATTTTTTGAGTCTTTGTTATGACTCGACCTGGGAATGAACTCTGATCTCCAGGGCCTTTGGCAAACACTCTACTCAATCGTCCAGTTTCAAAGTTGATGCCACCTTGCTTAACACTAAGCATTAAAAGTTAAGGATCAAGTGTAAAGTGGACCAATTCAGGGAATGGAGTTGCACCCTCCCCAACATCTCAGTGTAGTAGCTATTGAAAAGGGAGCCTTCGGGTCACCCTTGACTAAGGTCAACAACTTTACTTTTTTTATTTATATAAGTGCTCATTCATAACTAATAAACCATTACATATATGAGCATACACATTTACATATATACACTTAGGTATACACACACTCACACACTTAAAGAAAATTACTGGAGTCACTGATTTTTAATCAAGTCTTTTTTTTATTTCTCTTTATTCATCAATATTCTATTTCATCCTATTAATTTGCCAACAAAGTATATTACAGAGAATAATGGTGAAATGTTGTATTAAGTGCATTGACCAGGAAAGTAATTATATCAATATATTTGTTTTTTTTTTTCAATACATGCTTTTTTCCTCTTTAGGTTACAGACTTATGGATACATATACGTATTTCTATGTTTATTTCTATCTGTGTACATTATTTCTTTTAGTAAGTAAGTAAAGTTGGCGACTTTAGTCGAGGGTGACCCAAAGCCTCCTTTTTCAATAGCTACTACACCGAGGTGTAGGAGAGAGTGCTACTCCATTCCCTGGATTGCTCTACTTTACTCTTGATCTCTACCTTATAGTGCTGAGTGTTAAGCAAGCCTGCACCAAGTACCATTTTATAAGTCTTTGGTATGACTCGACCTGGGATTGAACCTTGGTCTACCAGATGAGTCATTATCTTATAGTTTGCTAACACTTAAACTGTGGCGTACAAGTATTTTTCATGGATTCTGATAAATCTACATAAAACCTTTCAGTAAGCGTGGGTGTGTAATGTTCCAAGGTTTACGGGGTGTATGAAGTATTTTAAGTATAGATGTATAATTGATGACACAAATCAGTAGAGTTGGGTATGTGGGAGGAGGAGGAGGAAAGAGACAAATGAAAGAGAGAAAACATCTTTACACATGACTAAGAGTTTATCTCTATCAGAGGTTTTTTGTGCAGATATAAAATGCTAGGAAAGTAGCAGGAAATATCTTGGTAGAATCTCTTCACCATCTATGTGTGTGTGTATATATATATATATATATATATATATATAATGTATCTTATTGGTACTTAGATCACTAATTGGTTCCTTGGGATGCAATCTTAGTCAAAATCCCAAGCTAATCAAGACAATTTTTCCCATTTGAATGTAATTTCAATTCATTCATTCATGTTCAATACAATAAAAGAAAGTGAAACTGATTCATATTTTAGGATCCATGAAAGTGAAGGTACTTTTATAATCAAAACAAATGTGCTGATGATGCTAGATAGATCGAGTGGTGTTAAAGTCACACATCGTTTTAAAAACTGATCAACTTTTGAATGAGAAAATAAAATAAAAAATTAAATAAAAATAGGGAAGAAATTTTTCTGAAGATTTCATTTTGACCCTTGGAAATTACTTTGAACTAATTGTAGAATATAATAAAAAAAAATAAAACATTATAAACAATTTAAAAAAAAAAAAAAAAAAAAAAAAAAAAATGGTACGTGACTTTTGCACCATCCTGTTTAGGTTGATGTTCTATAGGCACCTGCTGTCAAGTGATGGCTATTAAACAACTCTCAGGTAATCCACTATTGTGGTTGTCCTTGTGTCAGACTAAGTATAGATTAAAAAATATCTACCAGGCAATGTTTGATCCTTTGAGTTGTAATTAGTCCTTTTGATAATGAGTTTGTGTGTGTGTGTGTATATGTCGGACCTAACCGATAAAATGAAACGCAGTTTTTTCCAGGCAGCGGTTGTGTCGATACTGCTATATGGATGCACCACATGGACGCTAACTAAGCGGCTGGAGAGGAAACTAGACGGAAATTACACAAGAATGTTTAGAGCAGTATTGAACAAGTACTGGCAACAACACCCCACGAGACACCAACTATACGGACACTTGCCCCCCATCACGAAAACTATACAAGTTAGACGAACCAGACACGCGGGACACTGCTGGAGAAGCAAGGACAAGCTCATAAGTGATGTACTCCTGTGGACCCCCACATATGGATGTTCAAAAGCAGGACGACCAGCACGAACTTACATACAGCAACTATGTGAGGACACAGGATGTAACCCTGAAGACCTGCCGGAGGCGATGAATGATAGGGAGAAGTGGCGAGAGAGGGTTTATTACAATCTGTGTACAAAGTTGAAATATTTCTGAACTGTGTAGATCTCTTAATACAAAATATATATATATTACATACACAAACATCAGGTATATATGCATATTTAAGTACATACAAACAAGAAAAGGCTATATACAAACTCAAAGAGAAAAATAAAAACAATTTTAATGAAAAGCAAGTACAAATAATTTGTACAATAGTTTAGATCATAAATCAATCATACATAAAGGTTTTATAATAATGATTTTATATAAATTCACATAGATGTACACACATTCATATTATATGTTTGACTGGTTGGTTGTGTTTAATGGCATATCAACCCTGGTAGGTTTATTTAATACCAAAACCTGTTGATACAATAATTAGGATTCATAAAGGAATAATCTGTTGGTAACAATCTTTAAATAAGCCAGCGCTCATCTGTTTACCCAGTTAAATGCTTTCAAGTATTGCTATTTAACACTAATAATTCCATTTTACATTTGTTGGCACAGAGTTAATTGGTTCTAAGTATTACTATGTAAGTAAAGTTGGTGACCCAAAGGCTCCCTTTTCTATAGCTACTACACCAAGGTGTAGGGTGGGTACTACTCCTTTCCCTGGATTGCTCCACTTTACCCTTGATCCATTCCTCATAATGCTGAGTGTTAGGCAAAGAGATATCAAGTACCATGTTTTGAGTCTTTGGTATGACTCGACCTGGGATTGAATCCCAGTCTCCCAGACCATTGGCAAACACTAACCACTAAGTCATTTGTTTACACAATTTTTTTTTAAGAAAAGTAGATGATTAAATATTTCAATTTGACCTACACATAGGATCCTAACAAGTACTATCACTTCAGGCCAGAGAGGACATGAGAGTAATAGCAATGAAGGAATACTCCACATTCCCCAAAGCTCCAAGACTGGAACCTCCCCAAGTGTAGTTTAGAATCATATCCAGGACAATCTTTGTGGTGGGGGATGGTCTTACCCCTCTTCTGTGATGCAGTCGGCATATTCAACAGCCCCAGCCAACAAGGCTATACAAGTTAGAATAGCATAGATACAGACTCAACAATAGTTCATGATTGTCAAATAGATTATATATATATATATATATATATATATATATATATATATATATATATATATATATATATAATACTATATTATATACACACACACACACATATATAAACACAAAAGAGCACACAACACATGTCTGATAGTTCTCAGGTGAATTTTGTTTAGCAATTTTTATTGCATAACAGAAAATAATGAAAAAAAAACTTTGTATTAAGTGAACCATCAAGCAAGTATATAAAAAATGATTTTTAAAGTAGATACTTTTTTTCCTCATTAGGTTACAGACTTATTGATCTACTTACATATGTGTATGTTTATTACAATCTGTGTACAAAGTTGAAATATTTCTGAACTGTGTAGATCTCTTAATACAAAATTAATAGATAAATTTATTAATCCACAAACAACTATACAATATTGACAAGTATAAAAAAAGAGAGATTTATCAATCTGTGTGTGTGTGTGTGCTTACTAATAGAAGTATATGGAATAAAATATATTCATGTTTTTGGAAGAAATATCTTCATATTTATCAAGCTATTCATACATATATGATATTGTTCAAACTAATAATTGTGGACAATGAATATTTATTTATTTTGGTTATGATGTATTAAAGATCTCGTATTTTAATTATAAACATTACCTGCTCCCATAAAAGGAAAACAGACATGATATACAACCATTTTAACACTTATCTGATTTATTATATTGCATTGAACTAGATTTGTGGAATTCCGATCAATTTCAAACAAATACCTTGGTAAATCTCAACCCAACACACCTTTTGTATTTTATATATAAACATAAATATATAAAAGTTTGTGATTATGTGTGTGTGTTTCTACAACCTCATGCTTGTCAGTGTGACAGTGGGGAAAAAAAAAAAAAAAAAAAAAAAAAAATTAATATCTTGAGACATTTGATGACACTGATATCATCTATTGGATTAAAAGGATATATAACCAATATTCTAATTATGTTTGTATCTGTGTGTGTAATTACTCCTGCAAAAATGGCACATCATAGCAAGATTTTTATCTGAGCAATGATATTAAAAATACCCCAAGAGAATAAAGCAATTTCCAGTCCAATTTTCAAATTATGCTAATTTGGAGGTTTACTATGAGTGAACAATTTTTTCTTAATCATTTTCCAAATTCTCAATACAACAACGTAATGCTCCTTCATTTGAAGCATCAATCATTTAGGCCACTGTTACAAGAGGAACCCAACAGGTTAATGGATAGTCTAGTACACACACACACATTATATATATATATATATATATATATATATATATATATATATATATATATATATATATCACACATACATACATACACGCACGGACATAAATCGTAAAATTCTCGTTCACACTAACGCTTAAAAAATATTTTAAAAATATCAAAAAATGTTTAAAAATATATATCTATGTGTATAAACGTATAAGAAAATGATATTACATATTGAAACATTTATGAATTTCTTATAATTATACACACATGTGAGTGTTTATATAGTGATTTGATATTGAAGAAAAACTATTTCACGAAAATATTACATGCAAACTTATGTCTTCAGTTTTAATATCTTTATTAAATATTAAGTGTATATATTTATTAGCAAAACTGCAAATGATTTAATTTCTATTACCTGATACCTAAACTCTCAATAATAATTCATCGAACAGTTTATACTCATAAAACAATTAAAAAAAAAAAATCAGTTTTTTTTTTTTATCCATCTTCGATGTGTAATCACGAAGTTACATATTCGATTTAGAAAAAAAATTCAATAAATGAATACACGAGTATTTATTTGCCCGAGTCTTTAGATTTGCATCATGGAAGTATCGATATGCCTATTGTGTGTGTGTGTGTGTGTGTGTGTGTGTGTGTGTGTGTGTGCACGCACGCGCGTGTGTGTGTGTGTGTGTGAATGCGAGCGAGGTGCATAGTCAATGTGTGGAAAATGCGTGCGTAAGTAAAAAGACAGAAAGCAAAGAAGACGTGAAGGAGAGAGAGAGCGATAGAGTAAGAGTAAAACGAAAGAGAAAGTGAGTAGCAAAGCGACACAAGGGGGTGGAATTAAAAAGCTCAGAAACAACCAAGACAACACCCATAAGAAATATGAGGAACAGAGAAGGTGAGGGGGGGAGTGGATATAATAATCAGATAGAGAAAGAAAGGAAGAAATTGGAGTCATAAGGGATGTGTGCGAGGAATTAATGTTCGTTCGTAAAAATATAGAGGTGGTGGGGATAGGAGAGAAATACTTTTTAAAAGGGGGTTGGAGAATAAAACTAAATGAAGTAAAAAGGGGTGGGGACTTTTCACTCCGCCTTCTTTTGGAATGATTCTAAACAGAACACGAAACAGTAAACAACACCCTCTTCCACAAAAATCCGGAGGTTACTGGTTAAAAAATTATATATATATATTATATATATTATATATATAACTAGCATGATTATTAAAAACTGGACAGTGGTCAATAATTTAACTTTAACTTAGTATCGTGTCAACGTGGCTCACCACAAAAAAGAAAGGTGAAATCATGCTTTTACTTCCGTCAGAGTTTCAAGCAGTATAGTACAGTTTAGAATATGAATTATAATAGTATGAGTTATTAAAATTTATTTTATCCCCCCAACCTAAAAGAAACAAAAAAAAACCCCAGAAGCTTTGCTGGGCAAAAAAGGCTCATTAAGGCATTTTCTTGTGTCCTTTCTGGTTTTTTTTGCGAAATGTCCACCGTCCTTTCTGTCCAGTTGGTGAGCTGTGGCTTAGCTGAGTTGTAGTACAAGTACCATGCAAGCTATATTTCTTCTTAACAATAGAGATCACAGCTATAGTAACAAGGTACCAAAAAAAGTGTGTGTGTGTGGGGGGGAAGAGACATTCACTAATCTAAAAATAGTCTTGAGTACTAGTAACGTTTCGTGAATGATAAATCTACTCACTCGCTCATGTCATGGTGTGTATGTGTGCGTGTTTATACATGCGCTCGACGATACATTTTCCGAGAAAAAAAAAAAATGGTGTGAGATAAGTGATTTTTAAGACAATATAAATGTAAGAATTTACAATTATTTAGTATCGGCTGGAATCATTTTTTTTTTTTTTTTTGTTATTTCATAAAAAGTTTATTTTGAAAGCGAAAAGATTTTTAAAAAAAAAAAAAAAATTAAATAAAAATTACTTTCTCGAATACGTCAAACTCGGCCGGTTCCATTATTATTCATGATAATGAATATTAATATGGAAATGACAAACAGGTAAATTTAGAATTCATTTGAAATAAATAATGTGTGTGTGTGTGTGTGTGTGTGTGTGTGTATGTGTATGTGATAATTTTGAAAGTTAGACACGTGTAAAAGTTAACGAAAGTGAAATTGACATTAAAGAATAGGAATACATTCGGAGGTGAACATATAAAAATCGCACGGACAAATGTAACTGTCAAAAAGTAAAAAAATATATTATAGTAAATACATCTTTGAAAAAAAAAATGTACAAGAAATGTATGAGAATAGTCACAAAATACGCATCCTGATTCTCGTTAAATAGTTACGTGTTCCAATGTCTGCAGTGGTTAAATTTAAATTAGAAAACAGATGCACATTTTTATGTAATTATCTATACGTGAGATTTATTCAAAATACTTATATGAATAATAAAAAAAACAAAAACAAAAAAAAAAAACATCTGTAAATCAAACATTAACAGTCTCTGAAATGGAATAAATAAATACATGAACTAAACTAAAAAAAAAAAAAATTAATTCAAATTCATTCATTCCATTTTTATATTCAAGAGATGAAATATTGATTTGTTTTTTTATTCAATTAATTTTTTTTTTAATTTAAAACGAAAAAAAAAAAAAAAAAAAAACTTTGATAGTTATAAGTTTTTAAAATTAATTTTATTTAGTTAAAAAATGCATCAAAATATTAGAATTTAGTTTGGTTTATTTGTTTAATGGCATATCAAGTCCTTATGGGTTATTTAATACCGAAATTTGATTCATTTCTAAATGTTTGCTTGTAATCCTAACTATACTTTATTTTTCTATCGCACTTTTTTGAATGTCTAGAATATTTTGTTTGATATCAAGTATTCTTATCAAATCCAAATAAGTTGCACCCAGCAATTCGGTTTCAAATATCCGTACTTAATCTGAATAAATCAACCAGTTACATAGTTTCTTGTGGCTATTCCTCTTTAATAATAATTTCATTGCGCAGAGTTCTATGGATTCAAGTATTCCTAGCCAATATCAATAATTTCCAAAAAGATCAATTTGAAATGTAGATAGTATCCCTAACAGGTGCTACCAATCCTGGTCAGAGTTAACCTGGGAGTAAGGACAATGAAAGGATACTCCATGCTCCCAAGAGCTCCAGAACTTGACCCTCATCATCAGGTGCAGTTTAGTGTCATATTTTAAACACCTCCTTGACTAGGGGAGGGCTTTTAGATGAGACCACCGATGGTCTCGTCTTAGACTTTTACAGAAGACGCTGTAAGCGTCTATCAAACCCCACCAACAGGGCCCTGAATTGATTCTTTGAAGAAATGTTAACATTGACTTGTTATTTTTTTTAACACAAGATGAGTTTTGATTAAGAAAAAGAAAGTACTTGAAATCTGTCTTCAACACTATGCAGTTTTTTTTAAACAAGTTTATGAGTACAAATAAAATATTTCAATTTACCATTTTCCAAGCTAAAGGATTTTTAAATTGCTACGAAATCATTTTCGTTATATACCACTACATACACATACAGATATTTATATATAGAGCCGTGGACAAGCACTCGCTCACACACTGAAATATTTATAGGTTCTTAAATATGTATGTATGTATGTATGGTGGGTACGAGGACCTTCGGTCGTAAATTATGATTGTGAGTAGGTAACGTTTTTAAACAAAAGACATCGCATGTTCAATGACCATATTAGATGTAGCCAAAAAGTGTTCAACATATGTTGAGAGAGAGAGAGAGTTATATCAATATCAGGAATAAATTTTAATGAGTCTCATTCTTTAGACGAAGTTTATACATAACTTTAATTTGATTGATACAAACAGAAAATATACAACATTTTTAACTTTTGGAATAATTTGTTATTTTTTCTTTTCATTCATGTTTAAACATTAGTAAATATTAAAAATCCTAAAAGCAAAACGTTCTTAAAATATCAATGAAATATTTAAAAAAATATAAATAATACTAATAAATTGAAAACAAATACATTTTGAAGATCATCTAAAGAAATTAAAACGCTAAACGGCTTTTAATAATTAACGATTGGGTTCAGTTAAATATACGCTCACTCACAAAAAAAAAAAAAAAGAAAAGAAAAAACAACAACAAAAAAAAAGTTTTATGGAATTTTACACTCATAAAAAATGTGTTATTAGATTTATCCATGTTATTGGTTTTAATTTACATTTTTTTGCATTATTAAATACCACAATAACTATTTTTTTAAAAGAAATGCGTCAATTTATTAAACTTTTAAAAAGTCTTTTGCAACAGTAAAAATACCACTTCAATATAAATTTAAAGAATGAAAAAAAAAAAAAAAAAAAAAAGATTTATCTTGCAAAAAGATATATATATATATATATATAAAATAAAAACATTCAAAAAACAACCACGCTGTTGGAACCTTTCTTGTCCCACCCTGCCACTAACGTGACAATATCTGATGTCTACCCATTCGTACAACGCAATATGGTCCTAGTTGTACGTGGTCATTTAATATTTATTAGTGATCAAAAATTTTCGCACGAAAGAATTCTCATTAATTTAGAAGAAAAAAAAGGAAAAAAGGAGGGGGGGGAGGAAAAAAAGGACTTTTTTTTAATGCCTAACCGGCCAACCGGCTTTTTATGTGTTGATGAAGTGGCGGGAGAAGGAAGAGGAGGAAGGGAGATGGGGGGATGGAGGCAAGCCCGACTTGTGTCTCAAATAGTGATTGAATGACAAGCGCAGAGGTAATCATCTTCCTCCTATGTGACAAGGCTTTTGCATAGCACTCACCTCTAATTCCCACCTTTCTTTCTTTCGTTGTCGATATTTCTTGTCCCCCCCGCTTCTGTCTTGTTTTTTCACCCCTGCCACCCCGATTACAGCCTATCATATTCTCACAGGTGTCAAGCTCATAAGCCGTTTGAAATCGTTCAAATCGGTTTCAGAAAATAGATCGAAAACTTCATTTCCAGTTAGTTGAGTTGATCCGTTATTCTCTATTTCTTTTCTTCTTTATTTTGAGCAACCCTCTCTCTCGTTTTCTAATTCTTTCTAATAATATAGTGGATATATTGTTATTTATTCATAGAGCTAAGGACAGACGGGGGAAAATGATTATTTTTGCAAATGAGAGAGAGAGAGAGAGAGAGAAGATTAGAATGAGAAAAAGGGGATCTGAAAGAGACAGATAGAAGGAAAGATTAGAGAAAGCAGAAGAGATTCAAATGAAAGAGAGAGCGAGATTAGGAGACAGAGAGGAGAAAAGGGGAGGGATTAGAATGAGAGAGGGATGAAGATATAAGAATGTGAGAGGGAGGGAGAGATTATAATGAAAAAGAGAGAGGAAGGATCAGAATGAGACAGAGTGTGAGAGAGAAAAAAATTAAAAAATAAATAAGGAAAAGAAACAAATGCATTATTTTGCTTACATTCATCTTGTACGCTTCAAAACCCGACGTAAATTTTTCATTTGTTTATTCGTTTGACAAATAATACATTAAAAAATGTTTCTCATTCTTTTTTTTCCTTTCATATGTGAACTTATCGTTTTTATAAATAAATAATTTACGAAGTAAAAATCCTATTTCCCGAGGACAAC
>CAUZXS010002561.1:70000-77448 GCA_963585895.1 Sepioteuthis lessoniana | reverse complement strand
GGGTCTCACAGATCAATACACTTCTGAGTAGTGGGTTTTGGTTCTCACTCTGTTACCCTGGCCTTGTGCCAAATCTAAGTTATGTGTTGTAAATAACTATATTCATAATTTCTCTTTAGCACGTATATAAAATTTGTGTACAGAAAAGTATATGCATATTATGGAATGTGTTTAGTATAAATACATTTTAGTAGTATAATATATAGTAATATAGATATATATATATATATATATATATATATAAATATTTATATGTGTGTGTGTGTGTGTGTGTGTGTGTGTGTGTGTGTGCACCGATCCCTAAATAATTTCTTCCTGTAACATGTTTATTTGTATTATATATAAACGTATTTACACACACACACACACACACACACACACACACATATATAGTATATATATATATATATATATATATATATATATTATAGTATATATATATATATATAAAGAAAAACATACCGTCACTTATAATCACTGAACCATACCATCGAGTCTTGCATAGATTTTATGACTCTCTAATATTTAATATAACCATTTTTAATTCGGAACAGTGGCGTCTCCGCGTCCTCATGTTCTTTCTATTTTTTTTTTTTTTTTTTTTGACAATTTCTCTCCATCCGTTTTTGTCTATGTAACATATGTGTGTCTTTATAAGTCTATAAGTCTATGGGAATCTCTCTCTCTCTCTCTCACACACACACACACACACACACACATAGACACACTTTCCATCTCTCTCTATTTCTCCTACTCTCTTTCTCTTTCTTTCTGTCTCCCTCTTATCCTTTCTTTTCCCTCTCAATTTGTTGATATCAATGTAACTATATATATATATATATATATATACATATATATATATATATATATATATATATATATATATATATATAGATAGATAGAGAGAGAGAGAGAGAGAGAGAGAGAGAGAGAAAGATAGAGAAAGATATACTTACGGTCAAATCACTCTAAAAACGCCGGTTCTCGCGTGAACATTGAAGTTAAGTAGAAAAGAACGCGTCCAGTACTTAAATGGGTAACTTCTCGATCCAACAGGTGCTGTAATCAACCAACTTAGTGGATGGTAACGACACATATGTATCTAAGATCTTTTCGTTGTAAGATTTTCTTGAATTTCCTATAAAGCTTTTCAGATCTGCCAATATAGCTATGTACCACCATAGATACTAATATGCCTCTGTCTATCTCAATTTCATCTCTCTCTCTACGTCTGTCTCTCTATCTCTCTTATTCTATGTCTCAGCTCATAACTACTCCGTTTATTTGACACTTCCTCCCTCTCTCCCCACCTCTCTCTCTCTCTCTCTCTCACACACACACAGATCGTTATTATCTCACTGTCTTTTTCGTTTCCGTCTCTTTCTATTTTCTAATCCTCTATATATCGACATAATTTTCTCTAGCTTTGTCTTTTTTTATCTTTCTACCTGTTTCGCCTTGTCAGTTTTCTCAATCACTCTCTATCTATATATATATATATATATATATATATATATATATATATATATATATATATATATATATATATATATATGATTCTCTCCATCCACTTCGCTGCTGTCTTTCTTTTAATACGTTTTCACTCCAATTTAACCACATTTACAGTTATCCCCAACGTTTCTTTCCTTATCAACCAAATCATTCTTATTTCTCTGCTCGAGTTGAGGCTATTATAAATCTACCCTCCTCTTTTTCATAGTTCATTGAATATTGAAAAAAAAATGATTATAATCAAATTATTTGTGAGTTTTCATCCTCTTTTCTAACTTTTATATCAGCATTTCCTCTTCAGTTTTATTTGTTGCCTTGTAGAAAATTTCAGTTTCACGCCACTTCTTCCCTCTCTGAAACCTCACTTCAACTTAAACACGCGCTTTGCTGCAACATGGATGCAAACAGATGCATGCTGAACTCTCTGTAGGTACTTCTTCGTCTTTTGTAATGAAAGCCGAGAATACTTCTGCTTAGCCGGCCCCATATATATAAATTAGAGTATGTTAAATTATGAATGAAATTAAAACGAGATTTAAAGATTCTTCAACTCAAGTTTAGTCGTTTTTAAAGACAAGTTGAGTCAACTTAAAATATGCATCAAAGAAATCCATGTAAATAATAAGCAACACACACACACACACACACACACACACACAACACACATATATATATATATATATACTATATATATATATATATATACATATATATATATATTTCTGAAAGACCATTATTTACACACAGATTTATCTATATAAACTTCCATGTTTGCTGACAGAGTTCAATCGCGTACAATTATAGGTATTGGAAATTCATTATAATTTTTGTGCTTTGATAATTAAAGGCACCAACTAAATTTATCCTTGTTCGGCAAAATTTTTGGTTTAAATTCATTTTCCATGATCTGCTAGTCAACCTCGTTAAACATTACACCATGAAACAGAGAAACAAGGCATTATAACTTTATATATATATAGATATATATATAGTATATATATATATAGTATATATATATATATATTATATATATATAGAACACAATCACACAATATTAAATACGTTCGCCATCTTCTTGCTATAATACATTTCAATTTTGCTGGAGATTCTATTTCTGATATGATTCAGTTTCTCTTTTGTACGCATTTTCCCGCCAAAGCTCAAAAACTTTCCCGCCAAAGCTCGAAAATTTTCCCGCGTTTCTCCATTTTGTTAAATCTTGAGCAAGATTTTCAACGTTCATGATACGCGTGCGAATATTTTTCTGTGCAATTAGAAAAAGGCGATCTCTATGGCCACGACTGCTTCGAAGCAGCACGTTGTCAAGGAATTGGCAAGGTGAAGGAGGCAGTACCATCTACAAAGACCAACCTGTATGCTTCGGTGCCTGCCTGATAAAGCATTTCTTCGTCTGGGGTAAGAGGCAGGAGGCACGTGCCGATGGCCGCTCTTCGCCAGGCAGCCACACGTTTCCATCTACCCCCCCCAACCCCCGACGCGCCAAATAAATCTCCACGCGTTTCGAAAGATAAGCGTGTGTGATTGCAGAGTTTTTGTTTTTTTTATTTAGCTTAGTGAGAATTTGTACGAATGAACACACACACACACACACACACACACACACACACACACACACACACACACACACACATATATATATATATATATATATGATATATATATATTATATATATATTATATATATATATATATATGTTTGTGGAAGGTATATGTTTAGAATAGCGCGATTCGCAGACAATTTCGGCAGTGTAGAGGGTTCAATTTTTGTTGGGTGTTCTGCACAAATGAATTCGTGTTAAAGCAAGCTAAAATTATCAAAGAAGGAAATATGAGTTGTAGAACAATGTTCACATTTTTGTATTACGGACTCATTAATATAAAGAGTTTGATCACCTATGGATGCCTTCGCTCTTTTTACGCTGTGCCAAACTAAGCAAAAAACCCGTAAATCTACCTACAAATATTGTAAAGTTCATATATATATATATATATATATATATATATATATAGTATATATATATATATATATAATGCCTGTGTGTGTGAGTTGAAATAAAATAGGTATGTGATATATCTACATGCAGCTCAGAATTCTATGTTTAATATTTGAACACAATTTCTGTTCCTTGGAATAGCTCTTTAATGACAGAAAATGAAATTAAAACAAAAAAAAAAACATTTATAATAGAATTTTAGTTGTTTCTACACATGGTGTTAAAATTTGAGATCATTTAAAAGAGAATTGGTCCCGTTATTAGATTGCGAAATAATATTGATTTTAATGAAACACTTAGCGTGTGTGTGTGTGTGTGTGTATGTGTGTGTGTGTGTGTGTGTGTGTGTTTTATTTGAATGTTAACGTTTGTATGTTTGCAAATGACATATAAAATGTTGTCTAGTTCGATCGCAAAATGCCAAGGTGTAAACGAAATCTTCGTTCTAACAAAATGTTTATCAATAAACACTTGCGCTGATCGATCTTTTAACCTGTATAGAATACGCACAATGTTCCTAATCTAATTCGTGCCATATTTATCTCTGAAAGTCTGTACGTATCGATCTATCAATCGATCTATCTCAGTCAATTCACATCGATCTCTCTTCATCTACACCGTTTGTTCTTTATACCCCTTCCACCCCCACCCCCAGTGGCTGAAGTCGGTGCCTGTTTCGCCCTTGTACTTGTGATTGATATTTGAGCTCAGATGAAAAATAATATTTCAAATGTTGGTCTTTCAGATAAACAGCTCTATCCTATGTGAAGGATTGGCGCATCATACTCTTCCTAATAATATTTCCTTATATTTGACACTTTGCCAAATAAAGTTAAGAACATCTATATATCTTTTTCCATTTTTCCATACACACATGTACGTTCATATATATATATATGTATATATATATATATATATATATATATATATGGGGGGGGGCTATGTGTGTGGTTCTTTACATTGTGAGTGAATGTATGTGTCAAAACTTGGAAATACCTCGTCAACTTGGATATATAATCAAATTTCTGCTCAGTTTTAAGTATATTGTATTTGATATTCGTCACACACACACACACACACACACACACACACACACACACACACATATATATATATATAGTAATATATATATATATATAATATAGATATATATATATGATATATATATATATTAATAATGACGATTGTAGCAACAGTTGTATGAAACTTGAAGTAACACTTAATCCTTAAATCTTTTTAATTCTTTTTTAATTCCATTTCATCATAGTGTGTGTGTGTGTGTGTGTGTGTGTGTGGGGAAAGAAAGAAAGAAAGAAGAAAGAAAGAAAGAAAGACAAGAAAGAAAGAAAGAAAGAAAGAACACTTCTCATAATTATTTGAACGGACTCTTGCCTGAGTTTTGAGTATTTTCCTTAGAGAAACAACAAACTCAATTTTCTTTGTTTTGTTTTGTATTTTTGATGTTGATTTTTTGTTTTTGTTTTTGTTTTTTTTGGGGGGGTTGTGGAGGGTGCCAAAGATTTTGAGCCGGTTTTTCCAAATTGAAATCTAAGTCGGAATGTGTGTTTAACTTTTCAGATCGTTCATCGATTCGGAACAAAATCTTAGAAGTATATAAATAAACATTGTTTGTTGAACTATTTAGTTCCGTTAAAAATACATTTTTCAAAAAAAGTTAGCAATCCAAGCCACAAATATAACTAAATCTAATGTAGTAGATTACAACAAAGGAAAGTTCTTCTTCCATAATGTTTTCTGTTTTTAACACTCAAAAGCAAGTGTTTTGGCGGAAACTGTCTGAATATATATATATATATATATATATATATATATATATATATATATATATATATATATATATATCTTTAAAGAAATATTTCTCTGTAAAAAATTACATTGAGCTCTCCACCAGGAAAATTTAAATGTTCAGCTCCTGAATGATTTTCTTGTCCTGAAGGAATTACTCCCAACTCTAGTTTAACTGGACCGAATACTACTACTACTATATATATATATCATATATATATATATATATATATATATATATATATATCGTCGTAACAAATGGACTTAGTGAGAGAATGTTACTATCTGCGCTTAAGAAAGGCACCTGCTACGTGCCAAAATTGTAGAATAGGTTATCTAAACATGACGGATAACCACTCTAGAAGAAAGAAGACTGACTTCAAACAACCGAGCAACAGGTCAGCGTGACAGGGTAGTCGTGTTAATATGACTTGAGAAAATAGTAGGGTAGACTTGGCTCTCTGATTGTAGAAGTCACCCAGTCTTGGAGAGAGGCAACTCTGAATTCAAAACCGACATAGGTTGAACAGACTGGCAGTGAATATCAAATTGCTCATAAAACAAAAAGACTTCATCTCTCCGCGAGATCTTCTCAGAAAAATTGGTTAGACAGTGTTCGCCAATGGTCTGGGAGACTGGGGTTTAATCCCAGGTCGAGTCATACCAAAGACCAAAAAATGGTACTTGATGCCGCTTTGCTTAACACTCAACATTATAAGGTACGGATCAAGGTAAAGTGGAGCAACCAAAGGAATAGAGTAGCGCCCCTTCCTGCACCTAGGTGAAGTAAATATTGAAAGGGGAGCCTTTGGGTTACCCTCGACTGCGGTCGCTAACTATACTTTAACTCTGTCAGAGTGAAATAAAAAACGAAAACAAATCCAACGAATACACAAATTGATATGTGGGAAAAAAATTCCATAAAAATGAAAAAACTAAAACATACATATTGATTGAAAAAATCAAACAATATCGAAATGTCTAGCCAAAATAAAAAACTGACTTAGGGCTAAGTTAAACGAAGAAAATGCTCGACACGGAGTAGAGCAAATATAAATCTAAGTAACTAATGGGTCAGAAGAAATCTACCAAGGTTTCACCTTTCCGGATCATCAGGATATATATATATATAATATATATATATATATATATATATATGTGTGTGTGTGTGTGTGTGTGTGTATAATCACGTTCGTGTGTTGATATGCTTATACTGACTTATGTAGATGAATCTACAAACTGTGTATGTAAGTTTTATCCAATTGTGTATGATCCCTCAAACACACTTATGGAACTTTTGTTAAGAGCACGATTTTGTCTTCAATGTGTAAGAAAAGCTTCTTCCTGAAAAAAATATTATTTATACTAAACATATCAATACAATATATATGTAATGTATCAAACAATGCGTGTTTGTGGGTCAAAATGTAAAAGTAAATAAAGGGTAATAAAAAGTAAGATAGATAGATATATAGATAGATGATTTTTTAAGCTTGCGTGTCAATAAAAAATATACACCTTTATTTTTTTTAGTTTTTTTTTAATTTATTTGCATAATAACTGTTTATTATTATTTCTCTGTAACTGCATTTTAGTTTTTAAATAAAAAGATTTTTTTAATTAATTGGAGCATAAACGATTTTAATGGGAAAACTAATGGTTTTAATGGAAACAGGAACGATCTTAAAGAGAATACGAATGGTTCTAATGGGAACAGGAACAATTTTAATGGAAACACGTATTGTTTTAATGGAAGCCGGAACGATTTTAATGAGGACACGAATGGTTTTAATGGGAACAGAAACGATTTTAATGAAAACATGTATTGTTTTAATGGGAACAGGAACGATTTTAATGAGGACACGAATTGTTTTAATGGGAACAGGGACTATTTTAATGGGAACGCGAATGGTTTTAATGGGAACAGGAATAATTTTAATGGGAACGTGTATGATTTTAATGGGCACTTGAACGATTTTAATGGGAATACGAACGTAACGGCTTTTTAATCAAAAGAATAAGTACATGATAATGAATTCTGAGTTGACAAAATTTACCGATATATTTTGCTAAAGAAAAACTCAACAAATCTATAACAATCCTTAAAAATCTAAA
>CAUZXS010002561.1:35000-62500 GCA_963585895.1 Sepioteuthis lessoniana | reverse complement strand
AACTATGTCTACAACAGATTTATTCTCCATACTATCACAGTATAATAGCTTTATATATATATATATATATAACCCGAGTTCAAACCTGGACGAAACTGTTTGTGCTAATTCCCGTAGGAAATGTATATATTTAATTATTCTACCTTCAGGTATCGGCAAAAAGTAGGGCAGACTAGGCTCTTTAAGCTTGGTATGGCAACCAGTTTAGGAGAAGGAAAATTCTGAATTCAAATCTGATGATAAACTCTACTTAAGTAAAACTTACTTTCTCTCGCATCCTACTCTTGTGGAGGGCTTGATATATATATATATATATATATATATATATATATATATATATATATATACGTCAGCGATTATGCATTTGTTGAAGTACTGTATAGACATTTTCAAGTTAAAATGACAAATTGTAGAAACATCAACTGAAAATCTTTTTCCTAAGAGTAAAAAAAAAGTGACAGTATATGTGTGTATGTGAGAGAGAGAGAGAGAGAGAGAGAAAGAGAGAGAGAAAGAGGGAGTAAGAAAAAATGAGCACGAAAGAAAGAAAAAAAAAGAAAGATAAAAAGAAAAGAAAGTATTGTCTTTGTAAGCGGTGGTGGGAGCACAAGAAAGATGCGAACAGATGTTAATTAGATCACCGGCCCTCATCGCAACTGTCGACCATCTTGTGAGGTATAAGTTTCCTGCTCTCAAACAGTGTGGCCTGCTTGGGCGAAGTGGGGTAGTTTGCTGCCGTTGGGAGGGAGCAGATATGGTCCAAATGCTGATCTATGAACGTCGATGATGTTACTTACTCTGTGTACAAGTAAACACATTTGGTTCCAACGGATTCGACAAACTGTAGTGTATGTGGGAATATGTAATTTCATTTGAGAGAATTCGCAAAAAGACTGGCAGCGTCGGTGAGGGATAGTGGGGATATAAAAAAACTCAGAATCTTTAGGTTTACTCGTAGGCTATCCCCAATTCAACACTTAAGGTCAGCAAATAGAAATTAGTGAATTTTATGTATGCTTTGATAGAAACCGAAGATGTTTGACACGGTCGTATTTATTTTCCTAATCAAATTTACATATTATATAAATTCGATCATAAAAATAAATATGACGGTAGACGTGATAAACTGTGTAAATCACATATTGATATTGGAAGAAAATGAAAAGCAGGAAAAATGTTTGGATTTTACTCGAGAACTGAAAAGAATTATCCTAACTGTACCAGCAATGACGGGTACCTTTCTTTACATCTTTACAAAGTGATTTGGTTCCGGTTTCTTTGTTTAATGACATATCAACCTTTGTAGATTATTTAATGCCAAAGCCATTCTCTTAGAAGAACAGTACTAATACTATTTAACCCATAGCTGGGAGGATAAGGGGGTTCATACCTTTACCCAAGGGTATTTGTCCGAAAGTGAACGTAGTAGTGCGATTGGAGTTCGAACTCGCTAACTGCAATTCCCCAGTCCATTGCTTTAACCATTATACCACGAGGACACTCCCTACAAAGTGACAGGAAGAATTGAAACAGTTCAAATAACAGCTTGCTAACAAAAAAATCTTTTTTTAACCGAGAATAGTTCTGGAATATCAAAGAGTGGTTGTCACTTGATCCCAGGGAAATTACTAGAGTGATCATTCGTGAAAAAGTAAGGATGATTATGGGCCCAATGAGACTACCGGGAAAGCTGATTAAGTTTGGTGGATATGAGGTGCGTGAGATAGAAAAAATATTTGTGAAAATTGAAAAACTACACATGCTTTGTGATTGTGAGAGTTTTGGGGTTTAACAAGAAAGTAGCAGCTGAGTGTACGTAATGAATTTCCGGGAATTCAAGTCTTCAAGGGCCCCAGAAAATCATATCAACAAATATCATCGGGTGCAGAAAGAATTCTAAATTTCTCTTTAAAAAATATATCGAAATATATCAATCATTTGTCCTCATGTCTTCACCACAACATTACTTAACTGGGATTACAAGAAGTGACCGGCTTAGTTATGTCAAAATCCAAAAATAAGAAAAACTCGTAAGAATATCTTCGCCAATGATCCGGGAGACCAGGGTTCAATCGCTGGTCGAGTCATACCAAAGACTCAAAAAATGGTACTTGACGCCGCCTTGCTTAACACTCAGCATCATAAGGTAATGATCAAGGGTAAAGTTGAGCAATCCAGGAAATGGAGTTGTGTCTTCCCCTACACCTCGGTGTAGTAGCTATTGAAAAAAGAGCCTTCGGGTCACCCTCGACTAAGGTCACCAACTTATATCAAAGCAAAAATAGATAAGACGCATCAAAATAGCAAATGTAGGTTATGTAGGGATAAAGACGAGACGTTCAATTACATAATAAGCGAATTTAGCAAATCAGCACAAAAAGAGTAGACATGACTGAGTGGGAAAGGTGATCCACTGGGAATTGTGCAAGAAGCTGAAATTTGACCATACGTACAAATGGTATATGGGCAACCAGAATCCGTCCTGCAGAATGAGACGCACAAAATTCCCTGGGATTTTGAGATAATAACGGAATACCTAATCTCGACCAGACGATCAGATCTAGTTATAGTCAGCAAAAGAAAGAAAACCAGCTGAATTGTTGACATGGCCGTTCCGATTGACCTCCGGGTAAAACTGAGGGAAAACGAAAAGAAAAATGAGTACCAGGACCTTGCAAGAGAACTGAAAATCTATGTAACATAAAAGTGACTGTGATGCCAATTGTAGTCGGGGTACTCGGTACAGTTACCAAAGGATTGATAAAGGTCTGGAGGAATTAGAAATAAGTTGACGAGTGGAGACTTTCCAAACTACAGTATTGTTGAGATCAGCCAGAATACTGAGAAGAGTCCTGGAAATTTGAGAAGACTTGCTGTTAGAAATCATCTGCTAAAGGATCTGGGAAAAACTCTTAAATAAGAAAAATAATAATGAGAACCATGGCAAGAATCGTTACTAGATTGGCGGGAATTTAAGAGCCTTTGATATCAAATGATAACTACGGTCAGCCATTCTGTTCAATGAGAATAAATGCCTCTGAAATTTGAATAAACAAAAGTAAAACTAAATACTGAATATGATTTTTCAAAAAAAAAAAATCTTTAGAATCTTCCGTCAAAGAAGGAATTCATTCCAAGTTTTTTAATGCCAGATTTAATTGGCGGTATTTCACTTAAGTCTGTGTGACAGCAAGTCTCCTCTAAGTTTTTGAATATTTCAGATTATTTTAACAGTGCTGTGGTCGGGATGGTCTTGATTCTTCCTCTGATCTTCAATTCCACCAGTCTCTTTTCCAGACCTTTGGGAACTATTCTAAGGTCTCCAACTATTATTGGTATCACCGTTACCTTCATATTCCACAGTTTCTTCAGCTCTCTGGCAAGATCCAGATTATTATTATTTTTCTCCTTTGAGAGTTTTTTCCCATCAGCTAACGCTGATGTTTTCTCACTGGAGTTTGAGTGACAACAAGTCTCCTCAAGTCTCCAGAACTCTTATCAGTACTCTGGGCGATCACAATAATGTTATTTGGGTGGTCTCCACTCGTCCTCTTATTTTCAAGTCCCCCAATCTCTTTATTATTATTATTATTATTATTATTAAATTCAACTCAAGATTGTCTACGTTTATCAGAATATTTCTGAAAGTAAATTGTTTGCTGATAAAACCATACCCTAATATTGTTACCAAAAAAAAAAAATTAATCAAAGGGTCTTATATACATATATGTATATATGTGTGTACGTGTGTGCTTGATATTTATATTCACTGAACTTCGGTTTTTAATCATTATTAAATTAATCGAATAGTTATTAATATTTAATCTTAAGCAAAACGTTGAGAAAAATTAATTCATTTAAACTTTTGCTATGAACTGATGAATATACAAAATCTATTTTACAAAAGGAAAAGATCATAATAATGAAAAAGGTATATATATATATATATATATATATATATATATATATATATATATATATATATATATATATATATATTAGATTTTCCAAATGAGTGAAAGATAACCGCTATAAATATATATAAAATTAAAGATATAAATGTTATATATCTGTTTGTGTTTATCGATAAATAGATATCTGAAAAATTAAGTTCAAAATTAAACTTTTAATAACTTTTCATAAAGTTAATTATATCCATTACACACACACACACACACACACATATATATATATATATATATATATATATATATATATAAGTAAAGTTGGCTACCGTAGTCGAGGGTGACCCGAAGGCTCCCTTTTCAAAAATTACTACATCGAGGTGTAGGAGAGGGTATTACAACTTTCCCCGGATTGCTCCATTTTACCCTTGATCCATACTTTATAATCCTGAGTATTGAGCAAGTACCATTTTTTGAGTTTTTGGTATGACTCGACCTGGGACTGAACCCTATTGTCTCACTTTTACACACACACACACACACACACACACATATATATATATATATATATATAGGTGAGTGGGTGTGGGCGTAAAAGAAAGACTTAAAAATTATAAATAAATATTTGCATATACTGGATAGATAGATACATAGATAGATAGATTGCGAAGCGATAGATAGATACATAGATAGATAGATTACGAAGCGAGGCAATGATGATGATTTGTCGATGTAGACATATATACCAATTCACATAGATAGATAGATAGATAGATTATTTCATGCACTTGTAGACGTGGGTAGACAGTTTTGCTACTCTCTAGAAAGTGACATGTTTAAGAATTTAACAAGACGATAACAAATGAAGATATGCAAAAAGAATTTGCGGATCCTCGGCAAAAAAAGAAATTGTTTCTATTAAAGAATTACGTTTACTAGTATTTATGATATGAGTTTTATTATCCTGACATTTATGCATTTGTAGGCATCTTCTAAGCTACATGTGCACATTGGGTGATGTCTATAAAAACGAGAGAAAAAAAGCACTTCACAACGCACACGTGTCAAAAGGTACACGTATATTTCGAAAGGCAGTAAGAAACGAGAAGAAAGGAAGACTTATCTATCTATCTATATATTATATATATATATTTCTTCATTTTCCATAATTATGTTTTAATCCTATTTACCCAATCCCTCCGCTCGGGCAGGATATGACACAAGGTCAATTTTTAAGCGGAGTTTAACAGGTGTGAATTCAGAGTTTTCCTTCTCCTAAACTAGTTGCCTCACCAAGGCTGAAGAACCTAGTCTGCCCTACTATTTACCCATAGCTGGAGGGAGAATAATTGGATTCATACCTTTCCCAAGGGTATTAGTGCTATGTGAAATGCAATCAGTCTCGACCAGGATTTGAACTCGTGTCGCCGTGTCCATGTCCTACGACGATAACCATTACATCACGGGCACCTCCATAATTATGTTTTAATTTTCAATACCCAATTTAACAGGAGTATTCTAATTACTTTAAACTTATATAAACAGTATGCATCTAAATTTCCAAACCCACGCATCTGCATTGGTCTACTTGACACATGGAAAGAATAAAATATATATGAATATATCTATTTTTCATAGTTTAATTTTCGGTATCTTCTCCTAATAGCCACGAAAGAATTAAATGCTTTGACGAGGAAGGGAATTATATTGAAAACATGTTTTTATGCAAAGCAATTGCCTTTTTCACCATGACGCAACTGACTTACTGATCTTCCTACATGTATACACACACACAAAAGAAGCGTGCTTAATGCAATGGTTATCCTAGAAGGAAATGGAATCAGGAAAGTCATGGATTATCTATTTTCCCTCCATCGGATGGAGCAAACTGGGTTCTTTACCTTTTTTGAAGCAACCAGTTTAATAGAAGGTAATACTGAATCCAAACCAGCTGTACTTCACTTAAAAATCGACATTGCGTAACATCCTGCTCATGACAGAAGAGTTAATATATCAATATATATATATATATATATTATATATATATATATATATAATATATATATGTATGTTTTTTGGTGTGTGTGCTTATATAGATATATATTTCTTTTTATACATAAACAAGAAAATATATAAAATATATATATATATATATATATACTCGATCAGCAGCCAAAATACGTACAACGTTTTTCAGCAAAGATCTTAAGAAAACAGTTTTTGAATTTATTTTTTTAATGAAGACGTTTTTAGATATTTCAAAGATCCAATACTTCTAACATTCACAAATCTACATCACAATGTATAAGATTTGGACTTTTAGGGGGCACAAATAAAAATTCGCATATCTCGCTGAATCTCGTTGTATCTCGTTGATATCGTCTTTACATAGACTGATTAAACGACAGAATCAGCCCTGACAATGTCTTCCATATGGACAAGTTAAATAAATTACCTCATCAAGTTCCCAAATATATTTGCAGACGATTGTGTCATTTGTCTTGTCAGACTGAAAAAACACAAGAATTCCGGGAATTGTGAACTATCTTTTCTTGATGTGTGTGTGTGTGTGTGCGTGTGTGTGTGTGAGCGCGCGCACCTTTTATATTTTAAATAAGCAACCTTTTATTTTTGTACGTTCAAAATAATGCTCTTTCCACTCACACACTCACACACTTACACACACACACACACACACACACACACACACACACACACACACACACACATATATATATATTACTTTTTAGGTATATCTATATATATATTCTAACTCGGTTCTGTGACCCTTTTCACAATCTCCTTTTCTTACAATCACGCACCGACAGATAAACACAAATATATGCGCACATGGGACTTAAGGTCAAGTCACACTTGAGAGACCTGTTCACGCCAAATCACCAAAGTTAAGCAACGCTGAGCTAGCATAGTACTTAGATGGGAGATCAATAATCCATAGTAGGTATATTAAGCAACATGTGTGCCAGACGAATCAAAGCTTAACAAATTCTTTAAAAATGTTTTTCTATATATAACGAAAAAGAAACTTTAAAATAGTTATGTGCCGAAGAAAATGGAGAGGATTTTCTTTACATTTTGAGTTCTATTTAAGTCATCCATAATGTTGTGCATCTGAATGGGTTAACCTTCTTCTTCTTCTTCTTCTTCTTCTTCTTCTTCTTCTTCTTCTTCTTCTTCTTCTTCTTCTTCTTCTTCTTCTTCTTTTCTAATGTAGTTCTAAAGAAAGCAATGAATCAAAAAAAAATAAAAATGAGTAAATAAAAGTTTACTTTGTTGTTTGATAAGTTAAAAATAACTGACCGCGAATTATATCCACAGACATTTTGTGAATAACGAAACAGTTATCAAAAAGATAAATAGATAGATAGACATTTTTTATGATTTTGAAAATAAAAATAAACGGAATAAAACTATTTTAAAATCGAATTTATCAAATGTTCTGAGAACTTCTATCACAAAAATTGAAAATAAAAAGGGGACATACGAATATCACACACACACACACACACACACACACACACACACACACACACACACACACACACACACATACAAATATATACATATATATATAAAGGAGCGAGAAAGAGAGACATTATAATTAATCATTTCTGTGTATAATTACATGGATTTGCATAAAGGGATCGAATCACTTCACTCTCTGTATGTTTGATATATAGCGGGGGGTGAAAGAGAGAGAATGTCTTAAAAAAACAGCCTCTCTCAGAATGCAGACAAGCCGATATTTAATAGGCGACCATTTCATTTAGTTATTTGCTTTTCTATCTGGGAAATAAACGATTGGGTGGCTTATTGCAACTTTACACACGACACATACAATAGACGAGTATAGAAATTATAAATTCTCCCATTTGCTTCATGGCATGAGACACGACGAGGTTTTCTTTAAAGAAGCTAATTCTCTACTCTATTTTTTCTTTCTTTCTTTTTTTTTGTTGCTAAGCACTCAACCTGTCCCTACACAAACACACACACACACACACACACACACACACACACACACACACACACACACACACACACACACACACACACACACAGGCTGGGCTGATTGAGCGACATGATGATGATGATTATATTAAATATCTATATCTATATGTGTGTATGTTTACACACCCAGGCATATATATATATACATATAAATATATATATATATATATATATCGTGTGTGTGTGTGTGTGTGTGTGTGTGTGTGTGTGTGTGTGTGTGTGTGTGTGTGTGTGAAATTTTCAAAGATGGTTCGTGTAGACAAGGCTTTATTTCTATATTGTGCTTGGCTCATTTGTGATTGAGAAAAATTAATGACTCGTGATGCTCAAAAATAATCATTAAATATTTCTTGTTTTCCTTATAACTGACGAGCAGATTGCAATGGCATCTAATCAGCTACGGGCATGAATGTACAAAGAAGCATATTCAAAAATGTGTGGATATCAACACATTGAGGTAGTTACAGAAATATGAACAGACACGTCATAAAAATCTCCTTCAATGACAATGCCCTTAATTCAGTGATGACTTTTGATGACATACAATGAATAATTATACGGTGAATATAAATATATATATATATATATATATATATATATATATATATATATATATATATATATATATATATGTATATATTTTGTATCATAACTGTTGTATGAAACTTTGTATTTTTATCCTGATCTTCTGACCAACATTTGAGCACATTTTTATTCTTTTGTATATATATATATATATATATATATATATATATATATATATATATATATATATATAGTTTTATTCTTTCTTGCTTTAGGTATCTGGATCAAAATTATAAGATCTCAAACAATAAAATTGTACAGAACTAATTTTACTTATTTTTAGAAATTATATTAAGTTCCATTTTATTTTAATTCCAACTTTAAATTCGGTTTTTCGTCGTGTTCACTTCGTTATATCACCATATTATTTCCTTATTTTATTTTAGTTTTGTTTAGTTTATTTATAGCCGATTCGTTCTTCGACCTGTCAAAACAGTTTTTGTGAAGAAAGTACTTTTCTCCAATCTTAAGAAACAAAACAAATCAGAACAAAGTACTTTTTCTTTCTATTCAACAAACATCAGATCAATTCACACTGAAGTCAACTCAAAGATTTTGAGGCAACTTCTAAACCATTCAAAAATGTTTGATAATTTTTTTTATTTGGCTATATTTCCTGGGCCTCAAATTCATCTCAAAACTCTTGAATAAAAGAAAAAAAAATAATTAAAAATTAAAAATATCTTTCCATTTCTGTGGCTTATCATAAATACGACTCTTAAAAGATGTTACGCGCACATTTTTTTTATTTCATCATTCTAAAGTTTCGCACTGTTACTATCAATGTATTTTCGAATAGTTTCGATAGTTTTTATTTTCTAAAAAGTGATTATGAACATAAATAATAAGATTATCATAACTATATAATTATGAAAGTTATTCACACCAGCTTAACTGATGGTTTTCCACGTGAGTTTGTGTGACAGCAAGTCTCCTCAAGTCTCCAAGACTCTTCTTAGTATTCTGGCCGATCTCATCAATACTGTAGTTGGGATGGTCTCCACCAGTCCTTTTATTTCCAAATCCTCCAGTCCCTGTACCAATACTTTCTTGACTGTACCGAGCGCGCCATTTACAATTGGTCTCATCGCCACTTTCATGTTCCATAACAAAGTCTAGGTATTTATCTCTCTTTTTTGCTTTCCTACCGTTTTATCCTGTGGTCTGGCAGAACACAAAGTCCACTATTCGACAACTTCTCTTCCTTTTTTTTTTTTTTTTGTTGATTATTATGATCCATTTGTATCTTAAAATCCCAAAGAATTTTAGGCATCTTATTTTCTACGACAGATTCCGGGTTGTGTATATACCATTTGTTCGTATGGTCAAATTTAAGCTTCTTGCACAATTCCCAGAGGATCACCTTGCCCACTCAGTCATGTGTATTCTTTTACTCTCTTTGCGTTAATTTACTACATTCGCCTATTATTTGATTGTTTTTTTCTGTCACCACATAACCTACATCTGCTATTTTCTTGCATCCTGTCTATTTTTGCTTTGACATAGTTAGTCCTTATGGCGTTGTTTTGTGCTGCTATCAGAAGAGATTCAGTTTCTTTCTTAAGGTTTCCCTTTATTATTATTATTAATATTAATACTAATATTTGTATTAATATTATTAATTATATTAATAATATTTATATTAATATTACTAATGTTGTTGTTATGACAACCGGTAACTTTTTTTTACCAAAAGTTTCTCATACATTTTTAACCAAAGAACAGACTGTTCCACAACGATTAGCTAACTAATACTCACTATTTGTGACTCATTCACCTTCTGACAATGACCTTAGTTGCTTAACTTTCCTCATCTTTAATACAATGATATCAATCAGAGATTTAAGTACAAATTATTTTTTAGCCGCAAAGTGATTGGATATTTAGCTCGAAATCCTGGTGATCTAAGAGGTATGTCCCCACTCTCGATACTTCGACTACCCTAAATTGGGAAATTATGTTAGTGGGGATGGGGGACGTGAGTCAAGCATTTGGGCGTGGCACGAAGAATCGGCACACGTTCTTATTTTGAGAGAAGAGCTCGTTTTTCTTTCATGTTGCTACTTTGTTTTTCTAGATTAACGAAACCCAATCACAGAGCCCGTTTTTTTTTTTTTGTTGTTGTTTTGGGGTTTTTCTATATTGTTTTTTTGTTTTGTTTTGTTTTTTTGTTTTGTTTTTTGAGGGGGAGAATTGTTGGTTTGGTTGTTGGTTGAGTTGTCTCATATTTGACAGGAGTTGCAGTTGTTTTTGTTTTTGTTTGTTTTGTTTTATTTTTTTGTTTTTTGTGGGTTTTTTTTTTTTTTTTTGGTGGGGTGTCTGTTTTGTAACATTATTTTTTACTGTAAAAGAATTATAAACGAAATAGACAGGAACGTGTGTAAAAGAAAGAAAGAAAGAAAGAGATGGTGTTATAAAATTCTCAATACGTTTGCATATTTATGCGTATGTGTCAATGTATATATATATATATATATATATATATATATATATATATGTATGTATGTATATGTATGTATGTATATATATATATGTATGTATATATATATATATATGTATATATATATATATATATGTATGTGTCAATATATATATATATGTACGTATATATATATAAAATGTATATATATATATATATATATATGTGGCAATGTATATATATATATATATGTATATATATATATATGTATGTATATATATATGTATGTGTCAATGTATATATATATATATATATGTATATATATGTATGTATATATATATATGTATGTGTCAATGTATATATATGCAAATTATAAAAATAAACAGGAACGAATGTGTCGGGGTGTGGGGGTGACAGACAGACAGACAGAGTTATATACGTATGCATATATGTTTGCAATATAACCGTAAACCTGAAAAACAGACAAGCATCGTTTTATTTTTTATTAGAGTGATACGCTAAAATTAATCTTAAGAATAAAGCAATTTACATCCCAATCTGAAACTAAATGATAATTTTCTTAGGACAATACTCACGCCAAACTTCATTTTTCAATCATCCAAATTCTCAAAATAACGAATATAATTATAACATGCTAATTAGAATCATTTACTCTTTCCTAAACCAAAGCGTCAATATAATCATGGACCGATGTTACAACGAGAACCGAACAGGTTCACGGATCGTCTAGTATATAATGTATGTCATAAGTTACATCAGGTAGCAGAGTTATGGCTATTACGCAGTTCTAACGTAATAAAACATGTCTGACCTACTTAGACACCTTAGCGTCTCTTCAAAACTGATAGACAGACAGAAATATAGACTCATAGCAAATATAAAACCAATATTTTCATCAATTTTGGGGGAAAATAAGAGAGGGTCAGTTTGATTACAAAACTTCCTGAGCGTACACACACACACACACACACACACACACACACATGTATATATATATATATATATATATATATAGCTATCTATATTCATAATTTTAAAATCTGAAATCGTAATTTTCTCCCGATTAGATTGACAGAAAGAAACACAAACATAGATAGATAGATAGATAGATAGATAGATAGATATGGTCAGAGACAGACAGACAGACAGACCGGTATGACCATAGATAGATAGATAGATGTTTTAACGACACACAGACATATGTATAAAATGCTTTTCTACAGAATTTAATTGCGCGTCAGACTGGAAAACGAAATCCTGTAATACTAAAGAATTTGCAGCATTTGTTTGAACATATGGAACGAGACCCGGCTTTTACACTTCGTTTCTAAGATTCCTAACAAGGCAGATACTGTTCTGCTAGTCCCACCTGATGAGCATGAGTTACCTGTAGCGATTTGGTCGTCTAGGTGAGGTAGAAACAGGGCCGAATACCACAGTGTCATCGTTGGATCGATCGACTTTTTCTATCACGTGCGCCAATAAATTCTGAGCGAGATGTCATGTGACAAAAATCCGGGTTTTGTCTCATGATTTGTTTTTTTGTCTACCCTCGCCATGAGACAAAATTACGGGATCTCGTTCAGAATAAAAAGGTTGCTACTTTACTTCTTATGAGAATTAAAAAGAATTATGATTATCATTTTTTTTTTTTTAAGTCTAGAAATATCTTTTCTTTAGCGTATTTCTGGGAATAAACGTCGAAATAAAAATCAATCACCACCAAGTACTTGTTTGTTGATCGAATTTTCTAACCAATACATTATCTAAAATAATCACAATATATATATATGTGTGTGTGTGTGTGTGTGTGTGTGTGTGTGTGTGTGTGTGTGTGTGTGTGTGTGTGTGTGTGTACGACACTGTGCGAGGATCTGTTGGGTTCCCGTTATGATAGTGGTTTTTGATTATATTGATGTTTGTATGGAAGGAGTTAATGATTCTAATAAGCAGTTCATAGTAATCCATGTTATATCAAGTATTTAACGATTTTCGGTGTGGAATAACACCCCTATAACGCCCGTCCGTGACAATATTAATGCTTGTGTTTTGGAAGAAGTGAAGGGTTTTAATCAGCTTTATATCGATAATCTAATGATATTCTGTGCGGACGCAGACCTCCTAAAATTATGAATTATAAAACTTTCAAATTAGATTGTAAATTGCTTTATTCTGTCAGAGCATTTTAGTGCATAACGCAAATAAATTTTCCGCTATGATGTGCCATTTTTGCTGGGTTTAGATTACTTTGAAATACTACTTTTTTTATTATATATATATATATATATATAAGCACGTAAAACGCAACCAGCAAAACAAAGTTCCTTATGTTCATTTCTCTTAATAAAGATAGTAATTCGCTTATCATTTCAATCTTTCCTATTGTTACATATCTTGACTAAAAGACTTTGTTACAAGCATGGCATATTGGTTAAGGGCGAAAATTCCGAGTTAACAAAAGAAATATTAGAAGACATTTGTACGTAGTTTTGTCTGTGTGTATGAATGTGCACACTAGCATGTGTGCGTGTGTGTGAGGTTCTGTTAACCTGGACATATGAAAAGAAATATTTAAAAAATTCTGTTCTTTCTTTTTAAGCCAGAATATTTTCTTTTTAAAATAACTTTTTTTCTCCGCATTTTGAGTGGAATTTTCAGAGTTTTATCAGAAAAATCTGGATCATGGCACAGCGGGTGAGGGCGGAAATTGCGAGTACGAAAGCACTTGGACAGACCATAATTACCTTTCCTACACAAGCAATCACAGCAAAATCTGCTGCAACCATTTTTAACCCCGACAGAGTCAACAAAGATTATTATATATATACGAACACACCACACACGCCCACACGCACATGTTCGTGCTTACACACACGGATTCTAATATGTCAAAATCTAAATATAAAAATTTGTCATCAGAAATATTAATTAAGGACTCTATTATCAATTGTTAAGAAAAGAAATATTAGATGACATTAGTACGTAGTTTTGTCTGTGTATATAAATATGGACGCTAACATATGTGTGATGTTCTATTAACCTGGACATATGAAAAGAAATATAAAACAATTCTGTTCGCATCTTTCTTTTTTCTTGCCAAAATATTTTGTTTTTGAAATAACTTTTTTTTTCTCTGCATTTTGAATGGAATTTTCAGAGTTTTATCACAAAATTCTGGATCAACGCAAAAAATTCGACAGTACTTTTCTTCGATAACAGTTATTTCATTAGGATATAGATTTCATACCATTTCATTCAACAAGTATTCGGAGACAGATATGGTTCAATTTGTTAGTTAAATTTTTATTATTAACATCGAAATATGGTTTCGGTTCCTTTGTTTAACAGCATATCCAATTTCGTTGGTTATTTAATGTCAAAGCCATCCTTTTCGAAAAGTAGTAGTGATAGCTCAGGGAATAATCGAGTTCATGCTTTTCTCTTAAGTATCAATCTAAAAGTGAACATGATAGCGCGACTTGAGTTCGAACTCGTTTACTAGGATGTCACAATCCAACATGTTAGCCACTGTGCCATGGGGACAACCTCTTCGAAATATAAGAAAGCAATATAGGTATTCGTGAAAAATTTGTTACAGGTATCTATTTATATGCAAAGGTAAAATTGGAACATACACGAAACGATACCCTAAAGTTTGAGAAATCTCAATACGAGACACGAAAAGAATGAAGTTCGGACTTTACCCGCTACACGTATCGAACAATGGAAACCAGATGTTAGGGAAAATCCTCAAATTTTTCACTGCTCTTTGTATGAAAGTCTTAGTGGAATTCAGAGTTAGATAGATAGACAGATCGATAGATATATCCAGAAAGTGTCTGGAACAAATAGATATTTAGTGAGGTCCTCTTACAAATCGCCTGTTTATATAGAATTCGATTCCACCAGGATGCTCCAATATAATAGTCTTGTGCCAGAATAAGAAGAGTACATCTATTTAGTAGTGAAATAAAGTTTCAAATTATATTCGTTCGCATTTCTTAACATTGAATGGATAAATACGTTCGTTATAAAAAAAAAACATTCTATTCCTGTAACCCTTATCATATTTACGTAAAACACAAATGATTTATTTCGCCTTAATTGGTAAAAACGTAGGGGTTTTGTTTGAATTCTTTCACATTTACGTATCTTTGTAGAGGACTGAATATATAAAAACATTTGTCGCTTCATAAGAATTTAAAACTACATTTTAAAATGAATCAGTTAACTTTCAGTGGTTTCGTGTAACCCTTAAGAATCATATATATATATGATTAGATGAGTGTTAGCTGTTGACGTCGGTGTTGGAATCCAGGTAAAAAGAGAGAATTTCAAACGCTGATTTGATTTGACAAATAAACATTTTTACATAAAATATTGACGTAACACAAAATGTATTTTTGAGAAGACTAAGTTAACTTAAATATATATATATATATATATATGTGTGTGTGTGTGTGTGTGTGTGTGTGTGTGTGTGTGTGTGTGTGTGTGTGTGTGTGTGTGTGTGTGTGTGTGTGGTTAGAGGTTACAACTTATGTACAAAAGTTTATTCACACATTGATATCATATATGTATATGCACACATATATACGTATGATTTATATGTGTATGCATATGCATTCAGATGTATATATTTGAACATGCAATAAAATACACCCGAATTTGTCTCGATGGAAATAGGAAAATTTATCACTTATTTGATTTATTCATCAAAAATATTCATAGCCAAATATTGTTTATGGTTTGGTTTGGTTTAATGGCATATCAAAGCCATGTAGAAGAACAGTAGTGATACTATTTAACCCATAGCAGAGGGATGAATGGGTTCATACATTTTTCAAGGGTTATTTGTCTGAGAGTGAATGTAATAGCGCGATCTTATTTACTCTGAGACCATAGGGACTCTCCCCTCTTGTTTGTGTACATTATTGTTTATACACATACACACGCACGCGCGCACACACATATACATACATACAGTACTAAAATACAAAGAAATATAGTAGGATTATTTAAGTTGAGAAATTTTTATTGGTTCCTTTTATTGGTCAATGTTTTTCTTTCTTAGTAGACACACCAACTATAAATAATCAATCATTATATCTGTGTGTGTGTGGTGTGTGTGTGTGTGTGTGTGTGTGTGTGTGTGTGTGTGTGTGTGTGTGTTGCATTTAAACGTTAAGTATATATATATATATATATATATATATATAATTCATTATGTGTTTTATACTCAGTGTTTAACGCATAAATTACCAGTGATTGAATTGCAACCTGTTTTTGTTATCTTTATTTTCTCTTTTGCGAATTCAGAGTGGATCATTAATTTTCATCGTTTTCAATAAACTGATGATCATTCATGTGCACTCAACCATTTGTGTCTGTGTATTTTATTTTCAGTATTTCTAGATAAATGGAAAGAAGACGTTTGCTTTCTCAGTTCTTCATTCTTGTTTGCGATGTGTGTTACTAATATGAATGAGTGAATAACTCTCTTACATGAATGACGTAAAAAAAACATAGAAACAAATTTGAAATCTCTGCATTTTTTCTAAAAAGACTATTGATGAACAACGTGCTTAATTTTTTTTGTTTATCAAGGTGCTGTCAAACTAGTCATCAATGTAAACATATATGAATTTACCTAAATATATCGAATATACTCGTTTCATGCGCGACCTTTTAGTACCAAATATTTACCTCAAAAGCAAGGGGTTGTTCACTACACGAAGTACGTTTTTGAAACGTTAAAGCTTGCCTTGTTTCTAGGCTAATACTATATGATAAAATCATCTTCTTGGGCTAAAAATTAGGGATCGTTCATTGCACAAAGTTGTTCATTATACGAGTATGTACAGTCAGCTGTAATAGAAATTATTACTTTACTAATTAAAAATAGAGTATTCAATTTTACATATTTTTGAGATATTTTTGTTTTGCTCTATATCTATGACCTTTTGTGCATGATATATTGTGTGTGCGTGTGTGTGTGTGTGTGTGTGTGTGTGTGTGTGCGTGTGTGTGTGTAGTAAATATTTATGGTAAGTCTTTCCGCACCTAAGGGTTCACTGAAAATTAATTGATGCATTTATAAAAGGTGTTATTTCACTTTTGAAAAAAATCAGGGGTTTTTTTTTCATTACTAACACATAAAGGTTTATTAACGTATTTTACCAACTTTTTTCATTTCACTTTGGAAATTCTATAGTTTAAGATTTAATTGGTTATCATAACACGATTTCCTTTTATACTTCTAATGATCAAGCGAAGATTTTGCGCCGCATTTCACAACAGCAGATTTCAAGATATCAAAATTTTGTTTCTCTCTTTCTCATGTAACTATTTTACCTCGATCTCTTTACTTCTCTCAAATCTAGTGAGATAGCAAAATCTTAGATAGATAGATAGATAGATAGATAGATAGATAGATAGAAATTTGAAACGATTTTTACAAACTAAAACTACAAATTCGGTTTCGAAAATTTAAAAAGATATCTTGGCCTTTTGTAATAGAATACATGAATAAATTACTGGTATCAATTTCTGAATTAAAATCTAATTTAATAAAAGATGATGCTGATAGAATGCGTCTGGCCTAATTTAACGAAGGATGAGCTGCATAGAAAATGCGGAGGCGAACCCACGTGTCTCTACTTTCACTTTCAAGAAAAGTGAAAGTGAAAGTAGAGACACCGTGGACGTGATTATCCGGTAAAAATGTTGTTGCCACCATTAACTAGTTTTAATTCAGTTTAACATTCAAAGCAAGCCGATACACAGACATAGTGCATAGTACACTCGTCGGTCATCCTCCTGCTTTATATATATATATATATATATATATACATACACACACACGCACACTGTACACGCGTGTGTCTTAGTATGTGTGACATATTTAAAATGTCTATTACTTATAATTGTATTCAAAGAATTTAAACACCCTCAAATTGTGCCGTATTTCCCGCGTGTCTCCAAAAATGTTAAATATTTCTCAAAATTATAAAACAAGGAAATATAAAAACTCATTTCACTTTTATTCTTTGTTTATCTTTTCTTTTCTTTTTTATTTGATTAGTTTAGAAATTGACTTGAGAAAATAATTTGTATATTATCATTTCTTTGTAAGGGGTATGTGTGTATATATATTCCTGTATATCTTTGGATATTTCTGAATATGAGTGTGTACTGACGTGTGAGTGTTGATAGATAGATAGATATATAGATATTCAGCTTTCTCAACAATTCAAAAATATTTATATATGTATGAGATTGATAAAAATTTACATTAACATTTTCACAACTCTTCCAACATTTCCCTCAAAACAAAACTTGCAACTTTTGCAATCTGTTTCTATGAAACTGAATCTGTTAATATTCATTCATCAGTTTCTTTGAATTTCTTCATGTCTACCAAGCCACACACACACACACACACTCACACACACAAACACGTATATATATATATATATATATATATACCCACCCCTGCACACAAGCAGGATACGACACAAGATCAGTTTTTAAGCAGAGTTTAACAGGTTTGAATTCAGAGTTTTCCTTCTCCCAGGCCAGTTGCCATACTAAGGTTAAAGAGTCCAGTTTGCCCTACTATTTACTCATAATAGAAAGAAAAATATTTAGATTAATACCTGTTCAAAGAATGTTAGTGCTATGTAAAATGCAAACAGCCAAGTCCAAGATTTGAACTCGGGTAACATATGACCGTAACCATTACCCCACGAGGGTCTTTTATATATATATATATATATATATATATATATATATATATATATATATATATATATTAGATATTTGATTAATTATTTCTTGGCCTAAGGTATAAGTTCCAACTAAATTCATATTTACATAATTATTTATTTAAAAGGTTACTTTATTTATTATTTTACTATACTGTAGTAATACCAATTTTTTTTTTTTTTTTTTTTTTTAGTGTTGATATCGTGTCTTTGTAGATGTCCTTAGATGAAATATTCTAGACACCGGGAAAGAGAATGTCCTCATTCTAAGAAATATCGTCAATTTTATTCGCTAAGTTTCAATTTTCGCGAAAATAAAAGATGTAAAAAAAATTTCTAAAATTGGAAAAAAATGAACAAATTTTTTTTAAATAGAAAAATTGTAAACTTCAAATTCACTGTGAAATGATTTTAAAAAATGAGAACTTAGACTTATATAAATCATGTCACAATTCTTATACCTGTGTGTGTGTGTGTGTGTGTGTGTGTATGTGAGACTTTTATATGTGAGTATAAATACCTACAAATGTATACATCTATAGTGCTTGTAAAATTATATAAGTGGATATGACAGTTTAGGTGTGCAGATGCAGCAGGTCTTCGTTAATATTTATGTGCATGTGTTTGAGTATTCATTTATCTATACAAATGAATTGAATCTCTCTCTCTCTCTCTCCCTCTCTCTCTCTCCCTCTCTCTCCCCCCTCTCTCTCTCTGTCTCTCTGAATAGATATAAATGTGCATATGTGTATATACGTATATGTGTATATATAAAAATATGCATATATACATATACATATATATACACACACACACACACACACACACACACATATATATATATATATACTTATATCTTAGATGAATGTATATGTATATATGTTTATACGTATACATATGAATGTATCCATACATTTATATATGTATAAACAAATATTCATATATGTATATACATATTTGTATATGTAAAACGATGTATGTATATATATGAGATATGTGTGTACATATATATATATATATATATATATATATATATATATATATATATATATATATATATATATGTTTTATAAGTCCTTACATTTATACATTTACGAATTCATACATATATAAATATATTTATATACATATATACATATCTATATGTTACATATATTCATATGTATATATTTTAATGCGTGTATATATTTATACGTATGAATATACATATACATATACATATATATATATATATATATATATATATATATATATATATATATATATATATATATACAGGTACATATTTTAATATATATATATATATATATATATATATATATATATATATATATATATTTAAGTAAGTATTTTTATGTATATTTATCTATATGTATATATCTACACATCTGTAGATGTATATATTCATTTATATGCAAATATATTTAAATTCATGAATATACAAATATATATATATATATATTAAATATATATATATACATATATATATATATATATATACACACAAATTGTCGAATATATTGTATATAATCATATATATATATTTGCATACATGTATATATATATATATATACATATTTATGTGTGTGTATATATATACATATATATGTATATTTATATATGTATATATATGTATATATTCACATATATATATGCACATACGTATATATATATATATATATATATATATATATATATATATATATATATATATATGAATATATATATAAATACGCATATATATATACATATATATACATATAAATATATATATACGAATATATACGCATATATAATTACATATATCTATACCGATATATATATATATATATATATATATATATATATATATATATATATATATATATATATATATATATATATATGCGTATTTATGTATCTGTACCTATATGTTTTTATGTTCATATATATACATATATATATATATGCGCATACGTATATATATATATATATATATATATATATATATATATGTACGTATCTTTATATATATATATATATATATATATATATATATATATATATATATATATATATTCGTATATATATTTCATGTAGAAGTTTCTTTTTTTTTACATTATCTTGCTATTTCTACACACAGAGAAACACACGAATGTACACACACACACACACACACACACATAATACTCAAAGAATATCCCCGTATTTTTTTTCTTTATGTACGTAGCGCAGATGTAATTTGGTGCAGCTATACATTCTTTCACTCGAGCGGATATTCGCGTGCACGAGGAGGTGGAGAAAAAGAGAAGATAGATTGAAGCGCGCGATCAAATGGTGGTAGAGTTAGGGCTGCCTGAATTGTAAAGCTGTTCCTATGGTAAAGCGAAGCCTGTGATGTGAATTCTTAACCCCAACCCTAGCCTGTCTTTTACGCGAGATAAAGTTTCGCTTCGACAAATGAAATACCTAATTGAACACGCCGACCTTTTGTCTTTGCCACACGACAAGCAATTAACAGCTTTTCCTTCACTTACGTGTCTCGACAAGCGTCTTTCTACTTTCTTCATCTCTCTCTCTCTCTCTCTCTCTCTCTCTCTCTCTCTCTCTCTCTCTTAAACTTTCTCTACCAATCTCTCTCTTCAAATTTCTCTCTCAAACTTCCATCTCCATCAATTTCTCTCTCTCTCTCTCTCTTTCAAAGTTAGCAATTCTGTTTCTTTCTCTCTCTCTCTCTCTCTCTCTCTCTCTCTCTCTCTTTCAAAGTTAGCAATTTCTTTTTCTTTCTCTCTCTCTCTCTCTCTCTCCCCAAGTTCTCAATTTCTGTTTCTCTCTCTCTCTCTCTCTCTCTCTCTCTCTCTCTCTCTCTCTCTCTCTCTCTCTCTCTCTCTCTCAGTATCTGAAATCTCTTTCCTTCTACCTTTAATGTGTTTGTGTGCATGTAGGTGTGAATCTATCTATCTATCTATCTATCTATCTATCTATCTTATTCTCTTTGTTCTCTATCGTTTCTTATTTCTAACGTTTTAATAAATCTTGTTAAAATCCATGTTGATTTTATCATACATGGGAGGAGATCAACTGACAGCAAGTCACATGATGACTCCAGCAACTTCTATCATTATTTCCTACCCATCAATTTAATCGCATTGGAATGACAAACCTTAGTTTAGACAGGCACAAGTCCTCGTAGTATGACAGCCATACGACTAGAAACTTACTCGCTATGATTCATAAAACTTATTCTTCAATTCATTGCTCTACGAAAGGTGCTGTATTTAAGTGAACTGTGATAAATTCCACACTCGTGTTAACGGTTGGGTACGGCAATTGTAAAGTGATAGCAAGTATCCTCAACATTCCACCAACAAAATTTAATTTTATAAGTTCTGAGATTAAGAATTTAAAATTTTTGCTTTGGACAAACATCTTTATCTTGATTGTTTTGACAAAATTGTTTCGCCGGATAATATTTTTCAGGTAGATGATGTACGAAGCGACTTTTGAATTCCCTGGACGCAATATACTCCTGAGTTTTTGGTTTCTTTGTTTTTAATGGCATATCAACCTTCATGGGTTATTAATGCCAAAACTATCCCTGTAGAAGGACAGTACTGTCTGACCCATACTTTTCCTAAGGCTTATAGTTTGAAAGTGAATTCGAACTCGCTTACTGCGATGTCACAGTCTAGCTAGTAGGCCACTACGCCATGGGAAGTCCACCCCACCATCCTCCATATACTTATGAGATAGACTAGATAATATATCGAGCCAAAAACACAGGAAAATGTGAGAATTAGATAGATCCAGTTTATTTTTGACTCCTTCTAATCTTATGTTTTAAACAATTTTAAAACACTCCTCATCATTTTATTACTATTTACTCCTTTGAGAGTTTTTTCAGCTGATGGTCTTTCACTGGAGTTGAGTCACCTCAAATCTCCAGGACTTTTCTCAGTATTCTTGCCGATCTTATCAGTGCGATAGTCTGGATGGTCTCTACTCGTGCTCTTATTTCCAATTTCTCCTGTCCCTTTGACAATCCTTTGGTGACTGTACCTAGTGCACCGATTACGTTCACTTTCGGGCAAATACCCTTGGGAAAGGTATGAACCCCCTTATTCTCCCTCCAGCTATGGGTAAATAGTAGGACGGACTAGGTTCTTCAGCCTTGGTGAGGCAACTAGTCTAGGAGAAGGAAAACTCTGAATTCAAACCTGTTAAACTCCGCTTAAAAATCGACCTTGTGTCATATCCTGCCCGAGCGGAGGGGTTGGTAAATAGTACCTAGTGCACCGATTACAATTGGTATTACCGTCACTTTATTATTATTATTATTAACCTTTTTGTGAGTTTTACTGATCAGCTCTAACAAATGATTTTTTACGGGAGACTTAGCGACAGCAAGTCTCCTCGAGTCTCCAGGATCCTTCTAAGTATTCTTTCTGATTTAATCAGTGCCGTGGTCTATATGGTCTCAATTCTCTCTCTGATATCTAGTTCCCCGAGTCTCTTTTTTTTAGAGACCGTTCCAAGGGCTCCAACTATACCGTCACCTTTGTATTCCACAGATTTTTCAGCTCTCTGGCAAGATCCAGGTAACTGTTCACCTTCTCGCTTTTTCTTATTTTTACTCTGTGCTTGATTGGAACTGCAAAATCCGCTAGATGACAAGTTATTCTCTCTTTGTTAATTAACCCTAGGTCCTTCTGGTCGGAATTTTGGTGATTCGTTTGAATCTTAAAGACCCGGATAATTTTATGCTTATCATTTCCCAGGACGGGTACTGGTTTGCAATATCCCATTGGCTAAACTTTAGTCTCAGGCCCAATTCCCAAGGGATCAACCTTTCCTCCCAGTTATGCCAATTCTTTTTGCTCTAGTTTACGAGTTTTTCATACCCGTAGTGAGTATTTGTCTTTACTAGAGTCTAAGTGACAGCAAGTCTCCTCTACTTCCCAGGACCCTCCTCTCCCTTCTTCTTATTATTATATGAATTTTCACAAGAGTCGAATATGGTGGTTTTAACTTAGGTCAAATGATAACACGTCTCTTTAGTACACCAGCACTTTCCATAGTATTGGTTTGGTTTGGTTTCTTTGTTAAATGGCAGATCAACTCTTTTTAGGTTATTTAATGCCAAAGCCATTCTCATAGAAGAACAGTAGTGGTACTATTTAACCCATAGCTGGGAGAATATGGGGGTTCATACCTTTCCCAGGGGTATTTGCCCGAAAGTGAACGTAATAGCGCGACTGGAGTACGAACTCGCGTACTACGATTCCGCTGTCCATCACTTTAACCATTACACCACGAGGACCCCCCCACCTTTATGACTTTAATTATACTGTGTTTAGAATAGTTTTGTTCTGATTAACAGCAGCTGCACACTACCCTTTAAAAATAGCTGGATTATATAGGTATAGAAGAGTACTTTTTCCGAGCAACAGATTTTTTATGATCTCTGCTTAGAATCAACATTCCACTCCTCAGCACTTTTTTCCTAGGATCAGTATAATATGTGCGTTCTGCCTAGAATCAAAGTGTCTCCGTCCGGCAATATGCCAAGGATGTAGTATATATAGTGTCTCACCCAAAAATATATGGACATTATGTTAAAAATGTATCGTGGGTACTGTGTTGGATCAAGTGACAGCAAGTCGAATTCTACGCTGTCTTGAACTGATGTTATCTTTCGTCTAATACAAGCAAGGATTTGTTAGGGTTTTTTTTATATTTTATTTTGTTTTATTTTTGTTGAGAGATCGATTTTTTTTATATTTTTATCGATCATCGAGGTGCTTACTTGGCATCGATATCTTATGTGTTTCCGCTAAAAGAGTCCAAATATTTTCGATATAAAACAAATATTGGCTTCTCAACACAGGCTAATGTTTCGCAAATTGAACTCGCTGATCCTTACTACTAAGTAGTGAGTACGATTCTCACTGAGTTTCTCGTATTTGTGGCTTCCTACTAAAATGAAGATAAACCAGCTAGATAATTATATCAAAAGACAAATTTGTGAACTTTTTGTATAACTGGGTGGGCGACACCTGTATTTATATGCCTAAAATAATTTTTTTTCTACGTGTGTTTTATATAAAACGTGAAGGCATGAGAAAGAGAGACATACTGAGAGACAAAGACAGTCGATAGGTTGATGGGTACAAATATCTATGCATTAATTTCAAGGCATTCGTACAGCTATACGCTTGTTCTTCACTCTTCCTATATATATATATATATATATATATATATATATATGTGTGTGTGTGTGTGTGTGTGTGTGTGTGTGTGTGTGTGTGTGTGTGTGTCACGTACGCACTACAACAGTAAAACTCGTGACAGATATAGGTATGAGGTTTGACAAACATAACATGTTAAACGTGCGTGCGTGTGTGTTCATTTGCATGTTTCCATTCCCTCTCATTTTTCTATTTTCTCTCCCTCTCTCTCTCTCTCTCTCTCTCTCTCTCTCTCTCTCTCAATTTCACACGCATATTTATATGTCTGTATATGAGTAAGGATATATATATATATATATATATATATATATATATATATATATATATATATATATATATATAGCACTACTTGATATATAACATAAAGGAATTTTTTTATCACTTTTGTTTTTATCTATCTTTATATATATATATATATATATATATATATATATATATATATATATATATATACTGCCAGAGTATTAAATAGAAAAGAGAAGATTGTCAGTGTATGAAAATATTAACAATCTCAGGGTATGAAGAATATGTAGCGGATATTTCATAAGCACTTACAGATCTTGAAGCACAGCATTCAGGCTTTAATCTTGATAAGAAGTTGTAACACTCAAACGCACTACTATTTGAACCACTAGTTTTCTTCTCAGAGAGAGTATTAACGATTTGTTAATACAAAACTAACCTTTAAGAAAGTGGACATTTTTGCCTCCATAAAAGAAAAGAAAATGATCCTTCTAATGTTCTTACAAAGAAATCGACAGTTCTGCGCATGTGACAATTAAAGATTCTGCTCAACGTTAGAGCAACAAAATGGCAAATAAAAAGATGAGGTCTTATAGAAATTCATATCAGTAAGGTTTGATGTCATAGACAAACGAAGAAGTCTATTTTTAGATAAAACGTGGCATTCCGTACAATGGTGATCAGTCTAGCAATATGTATATTATAACACCACAAAATGGTTATTAAGGTAGTTGCAATCTTCTTATCAGAACCAGATCGGTCCAAGAAAATAACACAAAGGATTTCGAAATCAGTTTATGTCCACCTGGAATATTGGCGCTCGCATTCTTCCTTCGTTGTTCTGTTTCAATTTACTTTAAAGTCAAAAGAAACCAGAAAGTGATTTTAACTATTCTGTGTATGTACTATCTCAGGCTGTTCATATCTCTTAAGTAAAATAGACATATACCAATACAGTACGCTTAGTGGATGAAGTAGTTGCATTCTTCCAATCAAAACCAGAATGTGATGTTCGAACCCAGCTAAAAAGATAGGATTTCGAATGTTTCTTGTCTTTCCCTAAAATATTGATACACCCCGGTTTTCCACGATACGTCCTACCCTAAACTAAGCTAATTTTTGTATACATATCATCATTATGAAAACACACAAACATACACCCACACACACACACTATATATATATATATATATATATATATATATATATATATATATATATTCACTTCTGTCTTTATTTCTCTAACGAATCTTACACGTTACTCTCAATTGATCGGAGAAAGTTAACAGAGACATTCGCCACAGAAAAAAAATCGATAATCATTTGTGACACGTCATCGATTGATTTTGCTTATCGTCTCTTGAGAAACAGTAGACTGATCAATTTGTTACTTATATCGGATTCTTTATTATATATTCTCAGTTATTATTTTTTGATGTTCGATCTGTTGGCGGTCGGGGCGCTTATTTAGATCCAATGGGATCCCTATTAAAGAAATACAAATTGAAACAGGGATGTGTCAATTTCAAAGAGCCATTATTTATTTTATCATTATTTCTTTCTCATGATTTCTTTGTATTTAGGTTATCCTTCTTTATTTTCTTTTCTTTCTTCTTCTTCTTCTTCTTCTTCTTCTTCTTCTTCTTCTTCTTCTTCTTCTTCTTCTTCTTCTTCTTCCGGGATTGAAGCAGGGACATGTCAATTTCACAGATCGAATATTTATTTACCTATTCTTTCTTTCTTTCTTTCTTTCTTTCTTTTTTTTCTCACGTTCTTCCTTTTTGCTTTCCTTTTTTTGTCTTTTCTTTCATTTTTACTTTATTTTCTCCGCCTTTTCATTTTTACTCTTTCTTTATATTACTTTTTCTTATTTGATTCATTTTTCTTTCATTTTATTGTCTTATTTTTTACACGGTACTAAGAGATACAAATCTGTTCAAAATTGCCAATTGCCTCCAGTAAAACAGAATGTGTATTTTCGACATAAAATTTAGACATTATAGTCTACAGCGATTTAAGGTGAATAAAAAAATATCCAAGTCAAGGCAATGTTTAATAAATAAAGAAACCAGTAAATATATTGCTTGCCTGTATGGTAACTGAAAGGTAATTGTTAAAACACTTTTTGATTAGGCACGACCTTTGGGAAGAAAAAACACTGAACGAAATATAACCGACCAAAATAAGGTGCTCCTTACAGAGAAAGTGTCCACATGTTCGCTGACTTCAAAAATTATGAGGTACTTACTTCGGATTTTATTGCACTGACTGTGTCACAAAAATGCACAAACAATAGAAAAAT